>KL289411.1:0-11919 GCA_000699545.1 Podiceps cristatus | reverse complement strand
TCCGCCAGATTTCAAAATCTGCCATCATAGACTGGCTTGGCAAAGAGTGGAGATGCTTCTTTGGCAAAGGTTGTGGATGCTGTCAGGATCTGTCACGCCCCTGTTGCCACAGAGGTGTTGGCTACACAGGAATGCACCATGGAGAATCAGCAACAGGAACCGAATGGTGTTTGCTACCTCAGACATTGATCAATTTTATGCTTGTGCCTATAGATTGCCAGACTAGACGTACTCCTAGCTGAAACTCTCTGCGGATACTGATGCTGGTGGGTTACTCAGTGCTGAACCCATATTCCTATCCCTGCTTCCCTCTTGAATTTCTGTTATAAAAAGTTACTGACAGTGGAGAGGTCTCTCCGGTGTGCTACCTAGGAGACCTAGAACTTTTCAAGATGGCTCAGTATCTGAGGAAACACTTAAGTATTCAAATAACTCCTTCAGGCATCACTGGACATTGTTTCATGTTGCTGAGAGTTCTTTACTCATAAATTAGATTATTTAGACCCTTCTTTTGTAGACCCCTTCTCAAGAGCTCTCCTTCAAGAGCCATTCTGCAAGAAGAGAGGATTGTAAATTCCAAGTCCTTACTATGGACTTGTGAGTGATCATAAAATCCTCTCATTGATAGTTACTATGGCTGGAGAGAAAAAGAGATTGGGACTACCACTAAAGCTAGGAGTGTCTGAAATAAGTATTTCTTTTCTATTAAGACTAATTACCAAGTCGTGTTTGTTAATTATAAACAAACCTAGAGAGTACTTAGGAGACCTCAAAGAATCCTTGTGCCTGGTTTTGGGGGGACTTCTCTGATTTTGAGCAAGCACTTGTCAGAGGGTACTTTCTGTGACCAGCTGACTGCAGATACTGCTGATACAGTTCCCCAGGTGGCTGCCGTCACCACCAGGCGTTTCTTTCTTTTTTCTCTCTGGAGCTGCGCAAGACAGTTACTGTCCTGCTCATATGGTTCTATGTCTTACAGGTTTTTGACAGATGCATTTGTTTAACTGAAAAGCAGATAAAATCCTGTACAAGCTCTAGGACACCGCGTGAAAGATTTTTTTTCCCTTCTCTTAAAAATAAGGCTTATTTTAGATCTTTCAATCCAAATTACTCCATGTCTCTCCCCCCCTTTTTTTTTCTCCTGGTCCTGGTTGAAATGAAAAACCAAATGGCAGCCACTGTTGCCAAGAAAGTCACACAATACTCAGTGCAGCTCAGTAGCATTGAGGTGCCTCAGATTTTCTCTCATTCCTCGTTAAGAAACATTCTCAGCAGGGCACAGGCCCTCTTGTGGCTCTAGGAGCCAGGTCTTGTTTCAGACAAGAGGTCTTACCATAGCTGCTTTCTAGTATTATATAGGGAAGAGCATAGAGATCCATCACGTTTTCAATAATTAAATCCTCTGTGAAGATAAGTTTAAATTCAGAAGATGACTTTGGCTAATAGACTGTCATCTCAAAGTTTCTTGCTCTGCCTACCAGAAAGCACACATTCTTTGTGAATGTGAGTGCAGTGATGGGAACCTTGGAATACCAGACTCGGTGTTGTCCTTAGACCACTGCAGACCTTTTCCACTTGCTTGACCTCTTTGAGAACCATATTTCAAATCATTCTGGCCCTGAGAGTTAATAGGGCAAAGAGGATTTGCTGTCAGCCCAGACCCATTCTTGCAGGGTTGTCTGGCCGGGAGAATCTCAGTGATCAGCTGCAAGCTTGACCCAAAGTTTGAGCCGAGCAACATGTATTTATTTTATGCACTTTTCTCTGATGTCCAAAATCAAATATGATACATAGCATCTGCGAGGGTAAGTTTATTTTGTATACTTCCCAGAGTTCTGTTTAGCATAAAGATGACTTCTGTTTTCCCTTAGCATCATCGTAGCAGTGTAATGGTGATAAAGCTCTCTGAATTGTACAAGTAACTTTAAAAATTTGAATAATCTGAAAGCGAGTGGTCTTTGTTCACCATGTTAGTGTACATTTATAAAGGACGATTGTTGTTCTTTCTTACCTGTGCATAGGGGGACAGCACATTTAAATGACTAAACAGTACTCAAATAGTTTCCCTTAAGACCAATTCTATTTTTTTTTCTCTAAAGTTTTAATAGCATTTAATTTAATCCACTTATTTCTTTTCATAGACCTCACCTTTTTTGGGTCATTGCACTCTTAAATGTCAAGGGGCTTGTGTCTTTTTGTTATACTTGCATTAAGTCTTTCAGGTGCTTAAGATTGTTTATTTCTCTTGCTGAGAGACCTGAATGCCACAGTCACTGTTGCACAAAGCCTGCCAAGTAGGATAAGAACATGAATGAAATTATGATACAAATCTGCCACAGCTGAGTGACCTCCCAGCTCACTCCCCTTCTTCACATTAACAAAACCACATTCCTCGAGAGTTCAAGTTGTCTTTATTCACGGATGTCATGAAATCTGCAAGGTGTTGACATGGCACACAACTCACAACTGTGCTCTCACATTATTGCGTTTCTCCCAGAAAGGACAGTGTGTTTGGCAGAACAGGACTGAGGTTGCTGTTTGTGTGAAGGGACTTCAAGACCCATCATCAGATAACTTTGGTGTTGGGGACTCCAGTCTGGAGTTACAAAAAGTGTGAATGAACACTTGGACTGTCACTTTAAGTTAGAAAAGAAGTTATTCAGCTGTAACTGGAGGTTTTTATGATGTGTCGTTCACTTGCACGTTTGCCTTCTACTTGCCTTTCTTCCTCCTCCACAATTCAGCATCCTTCTTTCTTAGGTTATGGGTTATGAGGAACAGATCTCTGTGTGCGTGTTTTAACTTGTACGCCGTGGAGGCTGGTTTTGCGTTCACGTGTCGCACTGTCACCCCGCGTTAGGATGCCCATGTGAACCACGCGTCTTGAGTGCGCTGTCTTTATGGCTAGGTTTATCTCTTTCTTCTAAAAGGGAAACTCAGCATGATGCAGCATAGAAGAAATTCTTAAAATATTGCCCCAATTGGACTTGGCAGTTCTACGTGTTTCAGATGAGAACGTAGAACTCGATACATGTTTGTCTAACTTTTATACCCTGAGAGAGCTTAGAGACATTCTGCTAGAGAAACATCAATGTACTGAATACATAGACAGCCTTGGATTAGGCAATCTGGTGTTCTCCAAAGGCTACAAATACTCTTTTTTTTGTTGTTGTTTTTTTTTTTTTTTTTTTTTTTTTTTTGTTTTGGCTTTTTATTTTCTTTTCTTTTTTTCTTTAATCCAAGTAGCAATTAATTACTCTATTGAATACAGAATGCTGCTTTTATATTATGGTGAAAACAAAACTACAGGCAGAGGGTTATAATGTGCTTGAAGTGCCTGATAAAATGTTAGGAATTTGAAGAGAAGTATGGTTTCTTTTGTTAGCTATCCTACTCAGTAAACCTAAATATGAGAAGGTAGCCATAATATCCTGTGTTTTTGACAAATACATTTAATTAAAAAAAAACCCCAGCCTTTAAGTGCAACTGGCAAATGCCTCTAAAAGCAAATATGAAATGTGATCAGACTGTGACCTGCAAGAAAAGAGGGAATCTTGTAAGCTGTATCCTGCTAAACTTTTGTGTTGTTTAGAATGTTTTGTGATGGAATATATAAATGAGTTGTCAGTGCAACTGCTATGTCTGAGTGCAAGGGCAAATTCTGAGACTGGTGTGCTGTAGTGGGATCAGCCTTACTGTTGCGAAGCTTTAACAAAAGAAGCTGTAACTTACCACCACACGTACCAGTGCAGAGCTTTCTCCGGGTGGGATGGTTATTGCAGCTTTAAAATTGGAGTTTTAATGGCCAAATGAGCAAAATGTCTCTTCCAATACAGTTTATAAATTCAATGTTTAAGAAATGTCAAGATAAAAAAAAAAAAAAAGAAGAAAAAAAAGAATGCCTGGTGTTCTGCAGGAAAATTATTAAAAACAATGAGATTTTGAAAAGTTTTCTTTTATGGTCTGTAACACTATGCAATAAAATATTTATGTTTTGGCATGAAGCTGAGGAGGAATTTATTGGAGAACACAGGGGAGTTTAAAAATAGCACTAGGTTGTAGCTTGGCCAACAATGTAGTATAGAATTTTAGGTTCTAATACGGTTTTTCTTATAAATATGACTTTAATTGTTAACAAATATTCACATTTCAGAGCTGAAGAAAGACCAGTTAAGAAAAGAAAAATGCAAAGCTGCAGCTTCCAAAAGAAGAAGCTAAAATTAATGGAGGCCATGTTGGAAGAACAAAAGAAGTTGAGTAGAGCTATGGAAGAAACCTGTAGAGAAGTGCGCAGGATTCTGGATCAGCAAAACATCATTCAAGTTCAAAGCTTACAGTTACAGGAGAGAATGATGAATCTACTGGAGAAAATGATCTCCAAATCTAATGTGTAGTTTCCTTTGTGAATGCCTCTGAGATAACTATCGATATTATAGGTATCCCTTTATTGCACACCGTATGTGTGTCCGTTACCCTATTCCCAGGTTTTCCATGGAAATTAAAACCTTAGTGTAATCTTAGTTAAGCAAAGAGAACAGATAATGCAGGGTGAGAGCTATCCAGTATGATGAAATTAGTGCAATATATGCCTACATTGAATTATTTTTATACGGAAAGATTAAGGGATGAATAGCTCTGGGAACTTCAGTACTATTTATGCCTAGGTCGGGTATTATTTTACAGACAGTGGTGTTGTATCTTGCTTCACATCAAGGACTAGAGCCTGACCTGTTGTAGGAGAACGAAATAGTGCATTTCTAAACATGGTAACTGCATCTTGACTTTGCTGATGATTAAACCCTGTTTTGAAACATACGCCGTGATTGTACCAGTGACCTACGGTTCTTGTGAAGAGCTAGTTGGGACTAGGAGATACATCATTTTAAACTCCATGCCTGATATGAATGGTACTCTTCAGTATTAGGGTAAAAATAGTCTATTCAAATACACTTTTGATATAAAAACAACCCCCTCCCCCAATTACTATATACTGAATACTAAAATGTATAGAAGATACTTGAAGTTGCTTTTGATATTAAATGTTTAATTTTTTTTTTCATTAACTGGAATCTGTTGACTTAATGAACAACCAGCAACAAAAACTCTCATTTATTCTCTATCACAAAAGAAAAAAATTGTACTGTGTGTATATACATATATATATATGAAATCTATCAAATGAAATAAAAAGAAGAAACTTATTTATTATTGCTGGGCAGATAGTATGCTTTGGGACAGTGGAAAATATTGGGATAGATAACCATGGTTAAAGGTTTTAAATTCTTAATTGCAGTGTAAAGACCTCCTATGTTGATGCTCAAAATATAGAGATGGAAGTCATGAAGAACATTCAACACCTCTACAGCAGCATTTGCTGGTGGCACCACTTCGGTGTGCAATTAGACGTTTTAAGGCGTGGTCTGTGGCAGATCAACGTTGATACACCACGAGAGGGAGCTGGAGGCATAAAGGAATGTATTGAAGTCATTACGATGAAGAACCAGCAAGTGTTTGGTTCTTCAGTGAAATATGACATTGAAATAACCTTTAACATAAATTGAAAAAATTGGCATCTGAATTTCCCATAGACCATTTCTTTTTGCCTTCTTGAAAAACATATTTCTGCTGCTTTTGCTGTGTTTGCAAGACTGAAGGTTAGATTCAGATATATAACAATAGAAAGTATAGAATTAATGTTAGTGCTAGGAACTCAGGCCATTTTCCATTCCCACTATTAAATAATGTCCTCTCTTAAAACTTTGTTTTTGAAGGTATTTGCATTTTCCTATAAAATTTAACATATTGTTGCCTAAGCTAATGTCAGCTGAACTATTTTAAAACCCAGACCCAACCAATTAATCTGTAATTATGCTTGGTGAACAAGATAAAGGTTATACTCACCAAGCAAATTAATAATATGTGGAAATATTTCTCAGAAGACCCTGCAGGTATGAAGATTAAGAATGATTAAATATGTAAACATTGCCCATTCCTACAGAGCTTAATTCATGATAACAGGGTAATGAAAATGTAGCAGAAGACCGAACCTGCAGAAAATGGTGGTCGCTGACGTATAAATGAAATCACTTTCCGTTACTCCACCTTTACTGCAGTGATTGGGCAATTGGGAAAAGGGCAAGTGTCAGGTCTGATTCTGCAAAGATAGGATGATAGCTGACATTTAGCAAAAATGAAATTCCAGATGCTTTTGTGTATGTAAATTGAATTAGTCATACCCAAAAGACCATCATGAAACCTTACGATACGTCTGCCCGCAGAATTACGGGTAAAAGCAGGGCTGTTCCTAATGTCCTATAGGTGATCAGAACACTTGCAAGAGCATTGTCGTACGGGCATGTAAAAGAGAGGGAATACATGTTGTGTGCTTTGTCATGGTTTTGCACATTCCAAATGTGGATCTGTCACAGATTGAGGTGGGCTGATGTACCCATCTTGTAGTGCTTCCTGACACTTTAACTTGTTTACAGTAAGATATAAAGAAACTCTCCCTGACTCCACGGGAATTTATAATATTCACTGATATTATCTACTTGAACCTTATAGCAATTAAATCCGATTAATGAGCAATAACAATGGCAGCATATTTGAACCTTGTAGGGTAGAGCAGGTAGCCCCTCTCGTGCATGCTATGAGAATTATAACCTCAGAGCTGTAGGAACACAGGAATGGAGGAAATCCACGGATTCCTGTCTGCTACCACAAGCAACCATGTCATATAATCCCTTTTGTAAATGTGCGGACTTGTACCTTAAAATGAATTAGGTGTTTTGTCCTGAGAGTTACAAGCAGAGCTGCATTACAGATGGGTAAGCTGCAATTTAGAAGATTGCTTCCAGGATTATTTCTGGTCAATTTATACCGATTTCTTCTTGTATCAACACTGTGATTTTGCTGCTTTTGGTAGAATTTACTTTTGAGAGTCGGAGGTCTTGTCCCATGCAGCCCTTCTTCAGAAGAAAAACACACTTTTATAAGGAAGTGATTACTCTGATGACTGTTTTGCTAATTTTGCTCTTTGAATTCATCCTTATTACAAGTGACTGACCAGAATTATATACAGCATTCTACATGAGACTCTGAACATTGTCTTGCATAACAATTGCATTAAATGTGTTTTCTGGAGGCTGTGAGATTTTATTTCTATATAAACCATCATTTTTTTTAGTAGTTAAATTTAGAAATTCAATTTTAAAACCTCATATATTTAACAAGAGGCTTTATTCCCATCCTTCTAGATTATCTGTGTTCTTGCCCTGTTTTTGTCCAGAGAGTGAACACAGCACTGCTGTAGACAAATATTACTTGCTTCATGTATGATTGAATTTTTCTAATGCTCTTTTTGACAACAGGTTGAAAATTCCCTTTCTACTCATAGTTTCTTTTTGCTGCTGTTTCATTTGTCTTAGTAAAAGACTGAACATTTACTTGAAAAAATAGGTTGACTGATTTTTTTTTTTTTTTAAGTTTGAGTTATTCAGACTAATTATAACTTGAAAGACCTGCCTAGAATTAAAATCCTTGGTAGAATTACGAGTTTTGCAAAACAGAGATACTGCTTCTGTGTCTGTATGAGTAGGGAGTTTAGAGTGTAATAAGTATTCAAGGGAAGCACATCAAGGGTTACTCAAGTTTATGATTGAACTATGACATTAAAGGAACTCCCTCTTGGCATCTAGAAGTGCGATCAACAAACTGTAGCACAGGAAAACAAATTTCTTATTTTCAGGGCAGTAATGGGGTCAACACAGTATGATACCACTTTCATTAAATGAAGCGCCCTTATTGCATATACACACACAGATGGTGCAAATGGAAAAAATAAATAGGGGAGGAAATGCAGTGCCTGGAGGCAGGTGACTTTGTAAGCGATGTAAAAATAGTATGAAAAGGAACCTGAGGAGGCAGATGCGAAAACGAGACATTGAGAAACATGCAAGCAATTGAGGAGAAGTGGATGAAAGGAAATGTGGGAAAAAATGTGTTGGGCAAAGTAAATGCCTCCAAACAAAGCTAGTAATGACAGGGAAGAGAAGGAGCACAACATCTGAAAGGACAGGAAAGGAAAAGTGAAAGTAAAAACCATAATGCTGAAGCAGAAAAGTTATGGTATGAATATGGAGAGCTAACAGTAATGAAATTCTGTATATTTTGAATACATAGCTCCTACGGATAACTTAGTCAAGTTATAGTGTACAGCAAGTAATGAAAATTCAGTAATGTCTTAATTGCTACTTGCCTCTGAGTCACTAATGGACACTTCTGAACTTGTTAATACGCCCATGTTTAAGCACCTGGGACTTTTTTTCCCACCAGAGAAAAATAAGTCTCTGGATAAATATTTGGAAGCAAAAATGTTTTTCACAAACTAGAGAGGTTAAGTAATTTGTAAGAGGATCCTGTTATAATTAAGCAGCATTTTCTCATGTTGATAGTAACAATTTTCTGGTTAAATAGTTTGCAACTATTTTTTTTTTTTCTCCTTGACTTCAAACTGGAGAAGCATTTTAGGATTTCAGTTTATTGCCAGGTTTGACAGGTATCCACAAAAACAGGCAATATACTGACAGACATGGAATGTCTTTTATCATTTTCTCCAGAAATGGCTATCTCTTTCGTAAAGTACAAAACCAGCAGAAAAACACTCATACAGAATTTTAAAATTATTTTTCCAGGCTTAGTGTCATGGTTTAACCCCAGCCAGTAACTAAGCACCACACAGCCGCTTGCTCACTCCCCCCAGTGGGATGGGGGAGAGAAATCAAGAGTAAAAGTGAGAAAATTTGTGACTTGAGATAAAGGCAGTTTAATAGGTTAAGCAAAAGCCACACACACAAGCAAAGCCAAACAAGGAATTCATTCACCGCTTCCTATGGGCAGGCCGGTCAGCCATCTCCAGGAAAGCTGGGCTCCATCATGTGTGATGGTGACTTGGGAAGACAAACGCCATCGCTCTGAAGGTCCTCCCCACCCCCCCTTCCCGCCTCCTCCCCCAGCTCTATATGCTGAGCATGACGCCATATGGTATGGAATATCCCTTGGGTCAGTTGGGGTCGGCTGTCCCGGCTGTGTCCCCTCCCAGCTCCTTGTGCCCCCCAGCCTCCTTGCTGGTGGGGTGGGTGAGGAGCAGAAAAGCCTAGATTCTGTGAAAGCCCTGCTCAGCAATAGCTAAAACTTCATCTGTTTCTGGCACAAATCCAAAACACAGCCCCATACCAGCTCCTGTGAAGAAAATTAACTCTGTCCCAGCCAAAACCAGCACACAGGCTGCCCGACTGGCTGCAGGCAGAAAGGGTTTACAGCTCTGTAGACTTATCCTAAGTGAACACCCTGGTTTTGTGAACAGCCTCTTGGACTAAACGGGACTACTCAAATGAGTAAATTTATTGAACTGGGTATGTGTATGTTTGCAGGATCAGTTCCTATGCCGATAATGTAATGTGAAAGGCAAATTTGAAAAAAAAAATTTAGGAACATTTGGTGATGCTATGTCAGCAAGTAAATACTAACCATCTGGTCTCTAGATTGCTAATCTTTTTCCCCTGATGTTATGGGTAGCATGCTTCCTGTGTGTGCGAGCTTGAGACTGCATCATTAAACTTTTGTATTGATCTTTTTTAGTGTTTTAACAGAAACATTTAAATTACTTTGACATTTTGGGGGTGAAATTTTGTTTCTATGCAAAGTTTTTCTGGTTGGAAATTTTTCATTCTCCTACAGCTTATTTTAAGGTGTTTTATTGAAACACATTTCTAATAAGGATGAATAATTTAAAGTATGTTCTTTGAAAAACAGATCAGTCATCTGCAGTGAACAACATCCAGTTATCTTGAGCTCACTAATTACTACAAACAAGATCTCAGTTTGATCCTGGTTGAAAGTTATGTTCTTGTAAAATATTTGCAATGTAGTGAAGGGTGTTACTTGTATTTCAGATCTATTGGTCAGTACTAAAATATTTTTTTAAAGTACCTCATATAAAAATATCTTTCAAAGTAGCTGCTTCAGTCATCTGAAAATAAATCCTTTTATAATTGCTTTCTTAAACTGTGATTCTTCCAGCAGGTTCTAAGAATTTGACAAATAATATAAATTGTTTAAGATGTTAAACCATATCTATCTGAATTTGGATTTGTAAATGTATTGGTAACATTTTCAACGGAAGTCTGACTTCCTGGCTGTATGTTGTTATCTTAGGGGTAAATTCTGGATCGCTATGCATTGCAAGAAAAAAATGAATTGGTGCATACTATTAAAGGTATAAAATTTGCTATGTACTTAAATGTTGAGAAGTACTTATCACAGCTTGAGGAAGGCTTGTTTCACCGAGGGAAGCTATAGGAATATCAATTTTCTGTGAACTACAAAGTAAACATATTTAGAAAATTAATTAAAACTACTTTAAAAACTCTCCATGGTCCTCATTCTTCCCCCTACATGTTTAACTATAATTTATCTTTAATTCAATATAATTAGATCAAATGCAGTCTTCTTTATGGATGCATAAAACCTTGCCCACGTGAACTTGTGTGGTGTTAACTATAACGTTATACTTTCTTTAAACTTATATGAATAAGGTTTTATATACTTCTTTTTCAGTTAGCTTAACTTGGAACTTCAGTAGATGAAATACACCACTGTTGAATCTTTCACAAAAATAAAACTGTCAACATAGGGTTTAAATCTACAGCTCATCTGTATTCAAGGATTTAAGCCTATTTAGAGCTGGTTCACGCTGGTTAACAATCAGTAAAAACGATGACTGAATTTCACCACAGTGGAAACAACAAAGTACAGATTACACTAGAGGTTATGCACTTGTTTCACGTCTACTTGCTGGCAGGAACTTCTTGTGATTTGCGTTATGCATTCTCATGCGAATAAGCTGTGACCTTAATTTAGGAAGGTGGTTACAGAAGATACAATATACGTTGAAGAACTTTACTCTTATGTGGCCTTTCCTTCTGTGTGACTATCTGACTGTATGGGTTCATTTGTGCAATGAGCAACTCAATGCAACATCCCTCACGCGTGGTAGTTTGCAAGACAGCCCATGTCCTGAACCACCAGGAATGGCATAGTGCCTCGTGAAAGTATACGTTGCCTGAACAGTGGTGCAGTGTTCCTCAGCGCTAGAAGAAAATTCCTCTCTGACAGTCCTTATAGTCAGTCTTATGTCTCCAGATATAGATACATCTCTGAATCTCTTAGCTGCAGACACAGCTAAGTCTTGTGATCTTCTCTTGCTCACTCCAAATAAAAAGAAAGTATACGTGATGCGTAAGGTATGTGGTTCAGGTCCGATTTTAAGAATAACATGCCTTATGAAAAAAAACATAGGCTAATTTTTTATTTCAGATGAAATTAGGATGTTATGCTAGGCAATAACTTTGAGTAAGCCAATTATCAAGGAAAGAATGTTTATGGAGGATCAGCCAAAATCACCAGGAGTTCGGCAGGAACCGCCTGGATCACCTGGCTCGTGAAACGGCCACCACAAATGTTTTATCCTTAAAAAGGTGAAACAGGAAGTTGGCTGCTACAGGTTCAAAGAAATAATCCATCACCATTCAACTTTTGTCATGGAATAGAAATTTTAGTAGGAGGCAAGACCCAGTTCTCAGAAGAACCTTAAGAAGCGATGGTGAGGGTACTGAGAAGGCTTCCACACATGCTGTTAAAGCCAAAATGACTCTTAAAAAATGGGCTTAATGGAGAAATCCATTTATTTCATTCCAATTGTCATTTAGAATAACTGCAAGTTTGGTTTTGTCTTAAACGAAACCAAAGTTTTGGTGGAGCACAAAGAAGTTATTCTACTTTATCTAGACATACCTTAATGTGTTGTGGTGGGTTTACGCTGGCTGGATGCTGCTCTGTCACTCCCCTCCTCAGCTGGGC
>KL289409.1:27607-47483 GCA_000699545.1 Podiceps cristatus | reverse complement strand
ATATATACATATATACATACATATATATATAAAAAATATGTTTATCCATTCATTCCAACATATAAAAGACTGATGGGTCCATCTGTCCACGTGTGACAATGGAAAATTACTGGACAAAAGAACAGATTTTCATGAATGAGGTGTTAATCAAAACCTTATGATCTAGAAGTGTAACTAACTGGGTCAGAAATCCAGAAAATCTTGCTAGTTTGATAGAATAGTGCCAAACGGTAATGAAAATACTCACAGCTAATAAAAGTTTGAGACGTTACTATGCATGTTGACACTCTGTACACTGAAGACCTTCTTGGCAAAGCACTCAGGAGCCACTGAATGTATTAGTTTAATTTCACTTCTTTCCCTTCACGCATTCAACAAGTTCCAAGCCAATTATATTACACGAAAAAGGCTCCAGACCTTTTCTTGTTTCAAAATTGTTCTGATTAATTTCTGTTTTAAAATTACAAGTACGCAACCTTTTCTGCCTTGATTTTCCTGGGAAATGTCTCAGAAGACCAGAAAATTGGAGCTGTTTTTTTTTTTTTTTTTTTTTTTTTCCTGCCCTGGAGTGGAGGATCTTTCACAAATGCATAATTATTATTACCTTTTCCAAACTGTTTGCTGCGCTTTTAATTACAGAACAGCTGCTAATAAAAGAAAATTACCAAACTGCCCTTCCTCATTCAAATAACTTGGTTTTGCTCTTTTGTTCTGCGTGGTGTCACAACCTTCCTTGAACCTTTATACAGAGGAAGGCACCAAGAAAAGAACGTCTTGTACAACAATTTTATTTTTAATCATCGGAAAGGAGGAAGAAAAGGGCACGAGCCCATTTTCTCATTTATAAGTCTGCTTTAAGGAAAGAAGGAGGGTGATCATCAATAATATGATTTTATTAGCTGATAGGAACGTGTCATCTCACAAAATATTAGCTCAAGGGCAGGAACTGACAAACGAGATTGGGAGTGTGGGAGGGGAGCAAAATATCACGGCAGCAAAACTGAACTTCCTGAAGGAAATCACTTTCAGCTACCAGCGATCCTCATGGGAATCCATAAGGTGGTCGGATTTTAATACTATGGGCTTGTCTTTCAATCTTTTATAATTACAGTTAGTCATAAATATGATGATTAGCAATAACAATGCAGCCTTTTCCCAGCTCCTCTGATTTCAAATTCCTCTTAAAATGGCTACAATTAATTACTCATATTTTCCATGCTAAGGCGTTTATAACTGTACTAGTTACTCTCGCATAGTACTGATGCTACAAAAAAGTAGACAACAGCACGCTTTTAATGAACAGCAGCGTATAAAACGTCGCATGAAATTTCCATGTTCGCTAAATGCTTGACTATAAGTAACAATAGCCCTATGATTGCAAATAATATTTTCCCATTTTGGTTTTGTTTTCATGGCTTGTATTTACCAGGGACATTTTTTTTTTTCTTTTATCTATTTATTTTCAACTGTTCTTAAGAAAAACGTGGGCTGAATATCATCATAGATTTTCTTCTAGTAAAATCTTTTAGAATGCAAAATAGTTTCCCAGCAGAGAGAAAAAGCAGTTTGGTTGAAATATTCAGAATATTATGAAATTCAGCAAGCTCCAGAAAAAAAGAGTGTTTTGGAATGGTAGAAAGGTGGAAGAAGAGCACAAGCCATCCTTCTCCGTATCCTAAAATGCAATTAAGTCTCCAACACAGGGCACTGGCTCTAAGTACGGAGCAAGGCACAAGTGTTTTTCTAGAGCACAAAACGGCCCAAGTGGTTACGTCAGTTAAGCATATCACTGGTAAAAAGTCTGTGTGGGTAGAGTTTGGTATTTAACAGCAGGAACACAGCTGTTCCGTTCCAGCCTCCTTCCTTTACTGAGGCCATCTTATAAAACCTTCAGCAATTCACTTCTCTTTGACACTCATCTTTGCTGCATCTGCTTTTTTTGCAAAGTGAAAGGGGAGAGAGAAAAGAGGTTGGCTTGGAAAATTTAACAAAGCTTGAAAAAGAAAGACATAACGTGGTCTTTTCCCCACCTTCAAATCAACAAAGCAGATTTTGTGCAAATGAAAGTGGGAAAAAAAAATATGCCAGCAAGTAAGGCAGCTGGAGTATGTAGATCACATTACAAACGAAAGGCTTGTTTTACAGCCATTGTCACATGTCAAGTTGATAAGCTGAACTATGGTAAAAAAACCCAACAGAGCCAATGATCTCTAAGATCAGACAGAGTCTCTTTACCTAATATATGCAGCTAAATATGTGTACTCCCTACATCTGCCATAGCAACAAGGAGAGAACGAGGAATTAACTGTGTTAATAAAAAAATTGAAGGGTCTCCTGTATGATACAACAAAACGCGAGAAACCTCTCAGCATCAAAGCAAAAGAAATGTAACAAAAGCACAGAGAATTATTTCAGAGCAAATCATTGAAACCAGCTGATTACCTGAGCTTGCACATCCCTGCTGTAGGGAATCCTGTAATGATGTCACAGAGTGAAGGACTAGATAAGAGAGGAGAGGAAAATCAGGGAACAATAAAAGGAGATGCCAAACCACAAACTAAACAGTAAGCAGGCTCAACAAATAGCAAACCGCTTATCTCGGCAAGGGCACGCTGCTCATTTAAGTCAGTGGCATTATAAGGGTATGACCAAGGCCAAACTCCAGCCTGGCCTTTCTGTATCAGTATTAGGGTAAGAGAGAGCCACAATAAAAGCATAATTGCAACACAGCATCCCCCCTTTAAAGCTTAGTTCTTCTAGCTCACCTCCTGAGAAAGCAATCGATATTCTCCTAGGAACAATAAAAATCCCCTATGCAACCCTAGAAAACAGCGCACAAGATCTGCCAGCTCTGTGGCTAAAATTTTTTGAAGTGCATATCATATTCATGCCTAGATAACATCATCCTAATTAGGAACCTGATAACTGCTGCTTATCAGTTACACAGAAACGAGTGCTTCGTTCGTGAACCTTCCCAGCGCGTGCCCCTAGGGACCGGCTAGGCTGCGAGGGTGGACGCTGCCACTTCCAGAAACGCCTGGACTAGCACCGGGTGCAAGTCTCGTTTACTACAAATTAAAAAGAAAGGAAAAAAAAAAAAGAAAAAAAAAAAAGAAAAAAAGATTTCCTCCTCCTCAACTCAAACAACATAGTGGAATTTTAATTACCTTGTCCTTGTTGCTGCCCTTGTGCAGGCAGGACACACTGTCCCAGCTCACCATTCAACCAGAGCTGCATACGAATAAATGGTTCTCGGCCTTTTTGGGTCAATTTACTCCATGGCTTTGGCCTGGAGAGCATGTCACTGACACTTCCTTGGGACAGCCCCAATACCTGAAGTGAAGCAACCAAGAACGGCACGTTAACACATTTGATGTGGAAGGGGGGTAATTTAAGTCACTTTGGTTTCCTTTACTGCTGTATTGCTCAAATCGTTTTTATGCGACAATTAGTAAAACTGCAAAATGACATCTGAAGGTGCTGGGATGGAAATGCTTTTCTCCTGCTGTGGTTTCTTTCTGAGTCTGGGTTTTTCCTGCAGGAAAGGAGCTGCAGCACAGACAGCATAAGGATGGTGCGAGATTTGCATGCTTTTCATATTTTGTGTCAAATAGTTTCATCAGTTCTAACAGGAAAAACACAGAGTCCAAGCACACACAGGCAGATAAAACAGGAAATGATTGGCATGTATTTTGTTCTCAAACAAAAATAATTGGGACTTTTGAGACTAGGCCTACATTTGGTTGATTTTTTTTTTTTTGGTATGAATTATAACGATGTGTGTTTTCACCTGTAGCAGCGGCTGCTCCACGTAAGTAAATATTTAAGAATACAGCCAAATGCAGTGAAGGGGGAATTTCAGACAGGCAGAACGCATTTACTTGCCCGGAATTCAGCACAGGTACAGGGGTTAAAAATCATACTTAATGAAAGCTGCCATGGGATCTTTAATGACCCCAAGAGGTCAGGCTTTTCATTTTACATCTTAGTGAAGAGGTAATAGCGTGATGCCAGATCCTATTATACTATTCTATTGATTCAGTTCTTTATAGGAGGAAGAAACACCAGATGTCCACCACTTCTTATAGCCTGGGAAGTGTGTTCTAGTGGTTGGGGACCGTCTGAAATCCCACGTGTTCAATGCTTAGGGCTCACAACGTGAGAACTTCAGAAAGCCTTATCGTGCATCGCATATCTGTAATCAAACATTGCTTAAAAATGTCTCAAAGCACTCTAAGATACCAAGCACCATGTATAAGAAATGACTGTGAATTCTTGACTTAAGACTAAGGAGAGGTAGGGGATTTTCCGCCTATTTGTTTAAATACCCTTGCGCACATTTGCAAATATTAAAAAACCAGGAAAAATGCTCTTGTGTCCATAATCTTCACTTGTAACAAATTTAAGACTCTCCAGTCATGACAATGGTATTACTCAAATATTCCATGAATTCATTACATTAAGCATGAAATACTGAGCCTCAATAATGTTTGCTTCAGCTTTCAATGCTTCTAAACTCGAGGGCCCCATTTCTAATTACAAGTGGGTGAAGCCAATCTTTCTATAAAAACCTATGCAATCACAAAATACAGGAAAACGAATACTTTCCTTTGTGAGCTTATTTTTTAAATACTTAAAACACAAAGCAAAAACATTTTTCCGTAGGACATATGTGGCATATCCCTCTCCGTTAAACTGAGCTCCGTACTCATGCGAGGAGCAGAACGCACATTCACAATACTGGTGTAACAAGAGAGAACCAGTTCTTTACCTTTTCCCCAAAGATCCTTTGGCAGATGCCATTCTTTGCTAGCTTTTCTTTGACCTGCCGCGTTAGCTCTATCGTATCCACTTCCTGGTACATATAAATCTCATACTGCTCGGGTGTCAGTGGAGGAACTGAAGGTTTGGATGGCTTTGACAAAGACACGATAGGGGATGAAGGGAGGGGGCTATTTTGTGGCGTCTCACTGCGACTCGCCCCAGTCATGCTCAATTCAGAACTCTGGGAGTACGGAGATTCAGCGTTTGGCCACCCTTTCCAATTCCCTGAAGAAGATGGTCCTTGGAGCTGGCTACGATCTGGCCTAGTCTGATTGCTGACCTTTTCTTTTCCACCACTGGCTTCCTCAACTTTTATATCTTCGGGAAGAGCCGTATTTCTTCTCTCATGCTGCACAGTATTCCACCAATGGTCCTTCCAAACACCACCACGTCCCAACTCATTTTTAACATGCCTCAACATACCCTGGGCAGAATCACTTATTCCATGAAGCTCTAAAACAGGTGCCTCCTGAGGCTCTTTTTTGAGCCCAGAGAGGTTCTGCAATGCAGAGATACTGGAATCAGTGACAGATGAATGTTTCTTCAGGGATATGGCCAAAGGAGAATAGCTGGAAACCGAAGACATTGCAGGTGTAGATACTAGTTTGGGGGACAGGATAGAAATGTCAGCTTGAGATAAAGGTGGTGTTTTTAAGGCAGGTTCAGGGGCAGCCTGCTGTGCCTCCATTTCGCGTCGGGCTTGTTGCAGAATGGATCGAATAGCATCATCAGAATTGCCACTGCTAGATGCAGAAGGCGGCTGAGCCGGCTCAGCTATGAAAAACAACCAAAAGACTAAATGCAACAGAGGAACATGCTTCATATTCAACACGTGCTACTGTAAATATTTCCCTGTCAGAAAAAGCACTGTAATACATTTCTGGATGGGAGGGAGGAGTTTTCACTAAGCAAAAGATTTGCACTTTTCAAAGTAAGGTAAGATTTCCAAAGTTCTTCACTGGAAAATTTTTATAGTTGCCAAAGTGCTGGACATTTGCACGCACAGACTCAGCTGCAGAAGTCTAGTACTACTTGCATGTTTTCCACCGTTGTAAAAATTTTCAAATAAATGCCTTTGAAAATCAAGCCTTCACCTCTTCCTCCCCCACCCCAAGTGGTCAATAACATTTTATAGTTCTATTTACAAAGTTATTTAACCTTTCACTACTATCTCCACAAATGAATCGTAACACACACTTAAAACTGAACACAGCTGCATTCACCTGGACAGGCTATTAATACGCTCTTACAATATAAATAAGGTGAGTCCTTTTAACTCCAAAAGCATAACACACAAATTACAACAAAGCAAGAACTTTAGGAAGAGACTTCGTTATTTCATTTGACAAGCTAAATATGTTCCTGCTTCCTGTTTTTCTTGTTCCATGGTCCAAGCCACTGAAATAAACAGCTCTACAAAGATCAGGCTGATGCCGGGCCATCACTCTCTGCCTTATCCGAAGCCCTAGAATGGGCGCCTTCAGAAGAGAGAACACCTAAATGCAGTATTTCAGTGGTGAACCAGGACTCATGCGGCTGTGCTGCAGCAATCGGGGACGAGCAGAGATTAGAACGTGGGTGTAGAATTATCTCTGCAGAGCCAGGAGGTTTTTTGCAATGGCATGTTTCCATTTAAGTTAGTCTCCACTGAGGTCCTCAGTGCTTGAAAACCAATTCCTCTGAAAGCTACTCTACAAAGAATGGGGAAAGCGAAGCACTAGAGAGTAACAGGGACCCTATACACTGCAAGAAGTGGCCTCAAAGTGAAATACGATTTGGAACATGCTGTGTATTATTCCAGTGATATTATGCCTCATCTGAATACATTTCCAAATTTGCCTCCCTACATTCCTTCCTGTCACACACTATAAAATACATGAAAAGCTAAGAAATGGGAAAAAAGACAGTGGGATCATCTCTTCTGTTTTACCTACTGCTTTCATAGGGAGTTTTGAGGCTGAATTAATATTTGAAAGGAAGTCTGAGATCCTCAGCTGAACCATGCTACTGAACAACGTGCTTGCAGTTTCCTGCAGACAGCCCACATTTTTCTCTATGTAACAACCATTACTTGTATACAAGTCGTATTATTCAAATCATATATTAGTCTTTTTATATTTTGCCATAAGATTAGTTCAGTTTTCATTTAAAAGCCAACTATCCAAAACTGTAAGTCACTATTTACTTTAAAAAATGAAACAGAAGTAATGCACAGTACTCTCTACTTCAGGATTAGCCCTTTAGCAGTGCTGGAAAGTTGGGAGGGCTATGGAGTAGACAGAAATGTTAACTACATGACAGCATACAATGAGAAATTAAACTTATCTCAGGCTAAGATGTTAAAACTAATGATGTTTTGAGGAAAGGAAATGCTTTTTGGATTTGCCAGTTCATTCACTGAATATATTCTGTAGCCAAGAATATAAAAGTTAGAACTGAGTTTGCCTGTGTTATACTTTCAGTACATGATGTCCACAGTACGATGGTACTATGTGCCTGGTAATTGCTGGCGAGATCGTGACCTGCACCCTGACAAATCCATTCAGCTCCCTCTCCCATGCAGTTCTGTCCCTGGGGCCTGAGTTAGACAGGAGAAGAGAAAGCAGGAACCAGTTCCTTTCCAAGGAGCAAACTGGTAGAAGAAAGGATTTTGTAGGTTTGTCCTGCAGAGTCTGGAGTGGTGTTAAAAAGGCAGAGCTCTGCACACGGGAAAAGGTGTTCAGAAATCTCACAGCGTCGCTCCCCCAGAGCGGGACAGAGCAGACTGCTGAGCAGAGACCCCACCAAGCCGTGACACATGTAACCTTAACTTGGGGTACCTCAGACAGAAACAACTCCAATAAATTAAAAAAAAACCAAAACAACAAAACCCCCCAAAAGCTCTTCAAACCTACAGTCAATGTTTTAAGAATATAATTAACTGACCAGAAAGCTCATGGTAATTGTTTTAATTAAATCCTGAAATAAAAGGAGCAAGAGACAAAATGAGACCGTACCTGTTTTCTGTACTTGCAGCTCCCTTTTGGCTTGTTCGAGAATGGATTTGATGGCTTCATCAGAGCCAGTCTCTGTGGTTCGGATTCTTGTGGTTATATTACCTGAAGAGGAAAACAAAAGTAATGACACTGGGAAAATTTGTACTTGTTTGGTTGTTTTTTAACTCAAAGACAGACAGGATATACTGACAGAAACATGACCTGACAAAAATTTATACAGGACCTTTACCAACATTTACAACACCAAGCATATACTTAATAAAACTATCCTCGCTGTGCAAAAGCCTGCCTGCTAGCTGCACTGGGACGATGAGAACACTGACACCATCAGAGGAAGAACTAGGTGGTCAATCTTATATTCCTTTGCCAGGATAACATATATAGGTCTACTCTTTTTTTTTTTTTTTTTTTTTTGGGAGGGGGAGAGGAAACAGAAGGGAGAAGAACCAGAGGGGAAAGGAAGAAAGCTAAAAATGTAAGATCAGGAATCACCTTAAAAATTGCATCAGTTGCTAAGCAAAGTAGGATGAGTATACATTCAGCCCAAAACAGAATTAAAAAGTAACTAGATAAAAATAATTTTTAACTTTCTAGAGGTTAATACATTAAAAGAAACAGTCGTTTAAGCACAGATACCATTTGAAGTACTCTCCAGCTAAGAGCTATTACTTAGTTGTTTTGTTTTGGTTTTTTTTAACCACTATGAGGAAAAAAAGGAGGGCAAACTGTGACTGCTATTACCCTTAACTGCATTTTTCATTATGAGATTATCATTTTTAAGCGAGCTAGATAATTTCTGACTGGAGTCAAAACAACTACAGAGTTTTGAGGTACCTGCTTTTATGTTTTCTTCTTCCTTGTCTTGCTAAAAGAAAAATTCTGCAACTAATCTATAATGATGAAAAATCATACTTTCTGTTCAGTGTTAATTTATTGATGTAATGTTCACTTATCTTATTGTCTTTTTCATACACCATACTGAAGTATCACACTAATTTAACAGTATATTAAAGTGTATTTGTCAACATAAGCCCCATGAGAAGAAAGAAGTAAATCTAGAGCAGCAGTTGTATGCAATTGATGTTGGATTATACGTAATTGTGCAACTTTCTCCCTCCAAAATCACAAAAACAGCAAAGAGAGCATTTCAATAGATCTGATGTTCTGATAAAGCCACTTCTATCACTCATCTCTTTTGATCTGCATACGCAGTGATGTTGGGAGTGGAAAAAGTATCCAAACGGGGTTACGTTAGTACAGCAGCAGCAGAATTAGAAGCAGCAAAGTGTTCGTCTAACCCATGGTTTGTTTTATACTTACTGTCTGTTTTTCTATCAGATTCCAGGCCAGAATCAAACTGCACAGTTTTAAGGAAACACACAGCTAAAGCACACTCCACTTCCTAGGTATTGACTGCAAAGAAAAACACCTGCCTGTGACGTACCTTCAGACCCATTTCTTCGTTTCGGTACTTCCTGAAATAGTCTGTTCAGGTTCTGGCCTGGATTCTCTGTTGAAAAACAAGTTTGGTAAGAACAAAACAATCAGGGGATGGTTGCTCTGACATCGTGGGCTGTGTGACATGAGAAGCTAGCAGCCTGTCTCTGAGCGCGAGGGTTTGAGCTGTCCTCGCCCCCTCGAGCCTTTGTCTGAGCGCTGGAGGAGCTGGCTACTTTGGAAGAAGCAAGGCTGGCTGATTTGTTAATAAAGATTACAGCTACGTTCGGAAAGGAGATTAGACAGATATAAATAAATGTCTAGAGATACCAAAAATGAAGAGGTTAAAGATGGGCAGATAATCCCCTCAAGTACAATCATCAAAAGGAAGGACAGATTATAAATCTAACAGTGTACACTTTCAATTAAACAAAATCTAGGAAAATCCTGCCTGTCCTTTCCAATATTTCTCGGCTGTAAACAACTTACTTTTCAGTTTCTCTAAATGTAAATCTCAGTCTTCACTTAAGATGAATCACAATGAAATGCATGTTACTTCTTAAAATCACTGCCTTAAATATGCAAAGCTGCTTTAAGTTAGGATTGTTTTTTAATTACTCATCTCATGCATTACCTATGATACTTTGTCAAAACACTTTGGGGCAAAAAAAAAAATCACAAAAGACACAACAAAGTCTGGTCTCAATAAACAACCTCAAAACTAAATTTTTCAAGTGTTTCTGAGGGCTGATACCCTTAGTAGCTACTGCCCCTTTTCACTCTGTATTAGCTCTGACAGGGAGCTACTGGGAAGTGAGGGATGTAGGTGTCCCCGCTGCTTGCCCCTGCTGACATACACAAGTCAGCGGCTAAAAAAAGCATAAGTAAAGATACGAACCTGCTTGAGTGCTGAAAAGCAGAGCTAGAAAGCTGTACTTTCTGTACCTGACATCTGATTCATGTGGAAACAGCAGCAACACACAAATGGCCCCATACAGGGAAGTTTCCAGTTTTTAATGTTTGTAACTAACAGGAAAATAGGGCAAGACCCTCGGCCGGCAAGCGCTTACCTCTTTGTCTACCCTGGATGCTGCGAAGAGCCAAGATGTTCTGCTCGTCCGAGAGGAACTGCTTCATCTTATGAAATGGCTCCTTGCCTCTCACAGTCAGTTTATTCCATGGCTTTGGCCGGGCTAGTATCTCACTCACAGACCCTTGCGACAGTCCCAACACATAATGTCCAAATATCCGCTGTCCAATATTGTGCTTGATCAATTGCTCTTTCACCTGACGTGCAATTTCGGCTGTGTCTATCTCCTCGCCTTCAGAGATGCTCCCAGCACTTTCTGACTGGCTGGGAGACGGGGCCATGCCATTTACATCCGGACTTTGTTGTAATGGACTTTGGGAAGATATGGAGTTTGTGCTGTAAGGACCTGTTGAAAAAATCATGCTTGTGCTTCCTGCTTCCTGCATTGCCTTGGAGTAGAAGGACTGCATTAGCTGTCGCTGGAGGAGAGAGTTTAGTGCAAATTTTCCTGTGGAGGCCAGGGGTAAGCTGGGGCTCGCCAGGGATGAGCTGAAAAAGTCTTGACTTAAACCCGTTGGTGAGAACTGGTGTGTACCATTAGTATTGGAAGCCTGCTCCCCCGCGTTGCGGAGCAACTGAGAAGGAGGGGAGGCCGGCAAGGTTGCAGGACGCTGACTCTCAGGCTGGTCTTTCCCTTTTCTCCTGGCTGACCCTACAAGGAAGGTCAAACATAATGCATTATGGGGGATCAAAGAGGGAAAAACCAAGATAAAAAAATGCAAAGTTTGCCCCGCAAAGGGAAAAAGTGCAGATTTACAAGGGCCAATGAAGTGGTGGTGGGATTTTTGTTTTCGTTTTGGTTTTGGGTTTTTTTTTTTTTTTTTTTTTTTTTTCTTTTTTCCATAATTGAAATTTTAATAAGCCAAACAAGGCCCCCAAAACAAACAACATGCATTTCATGTTTGCACCTTTCTTGTATGTTGCAGCCTGGAGAATCCCCCTTACAAACATTAAAACTAGAACAATTACATGAAGTGCAGTTATACATTTAAAATAAATGCAGTTACAGACAGCAAGTCTCTCTGTTGTCTCTCATTCAAGACATTACTCATTGGACCTGACTAAACCCAAATGCAGCAAACATTTACATTTTGGAACAAACCAATTTGAATAAAGGAATCGCCATGAGGTGAATGCACCAAGATCACTCAGTTAAAGTCATAAACCGCTTCAGAATTCAGTAATCCCAGGGCCAGTGGCAACTTTTAACTTTCTTCCAGCTGCAAAAGCCATAAGCATTCAAGTATCTGGAAATTCCATGACTCGCCATTTAAAAAATGTGCACACAAGATGTAAAAAGCCCACATTAGGAAAGCTGAACGGCAAACACACTTTGCTAAAAAGAAGGTATTTTGTTTTTTCCAAGCTGACCTGCTGGTAGTATATCTAAATGTATCAGACAGGAAGATTATTGTGTTCTACATGCAAACATTTTGCATAACATTGTGTGTGGGGGAAGAGACTTCTGGTGCCACGGATGAATTTGTTCCCAAAACAGAAGACAGCCTCAAACGCTACCACTTGGTACATCTTGTAATGCCTCTCCTTCCTAACCTTTAAAGACTCTCTGATGTCTCCAAGTTTTATTTTATAATCCAGCCTATAAAACTGCAGAAATCAAACATCATTCAGTGTTCCTGTTGCCTGTTAATCCTTCTGCCATGCATTAGCTCAGACATTCATCTCTCACTCAGCCCTCCCTCCCTTTACAAGACAGCAAACAAACCAGAATAGCCGAAAATCGTGTCAACCTACCACTCAGGTCACTATTTGTGATACGCAGCGTGGCGTTCTCCGACTGCAAGGAGCGGTTCTTCTCCAGCAGCAGCACCTCCAGCGGTTTAGATGCATCCTAAAGAAAATCAAAGTGGGAGGTTTGTTTCTAAAAGCATTAAGAGTCTCACTCAGGCACTAAAAAGGATTTCAGAAGAAGAAAACAAGTGCTCATCCCTGCTATGAATGCGGCTAGGGAATTCACCATGCATATATTTGCAGGCATCACTCGGCACTCCTACGTGAGCCACAGAAGAGATGCACTGTTTAATTTTCATTGTGAAGCATTCATCAATTCTGCATTATTTTGAGATGTGTAACAGAACATTTTCCTAATCCTACTTATTTTAAAAGGGTACTGGCAAGCTTTCAATTTAAAAGCTGTACACTTCTTTTAATCTGATTAAAATAGGAGTTAAGATTATATTATTTCTTCTAGGTCAGCTGACCCGAGTTAAGCATTTCCTTGAAATGCTGCATTTCAGCATAAACAGTTTGTTCAAAAATAAAATCAGTCACAGAAATCTGCCATTTACCTTCCACTAAATATCTAACTCTTGATCATAAAACACCATATTGAAAATTAACCCCACTATACTTATATTCAGCTCAGACTTCAGAAGCAGGAATTTAATTTATAACCTTCAAACTTAAGCTTGTTGGAATAGCAGAGATTTCTCCTGCTTTCTTAGTGCTCAAAGCTTTGTTTTCTTTTGTGAACATTATTTTCAAGGCTAACAAAGACTTAAAAATGCTAAAATCCTTGCTCAGCACACTGTCAGTACAAGAAACATGCAAATCTCAGCATAGCTGTACGCTGACTTTAAAAGACCCAACTTCACAATATTATGGTTATCCACTCCAGCACAGCTGAAACGCCATTCTTTGTCCTTGACCACTTAAAAGAAATTAACAGGCAAAAAATGTTCAGTTAAGCTTTTTACATAAGAAAACATCCAGAAAACAATGATCAATCCATATGTCTTAACAGCAACAGGAAATTGTCCATGCCAACACCAATGAATTGCAAGGCAAAATTTTTGTTAATTAACTGAACTTCTGAAAAGTAAGCAAGAGAACAAAAGTAGGTTCAGTACCTGGGCACCAGAGCTTTCAGATGGTGCAAATTCCATGGATTTCAATATACTGTAGAAGGCAGAAAAAAAAATATTATTTTCTATTTCTCCTTTTTGTCACAACTGCACTAATGAGCATTAACATTATAATTTCCTCCTCTCCAGCAACACTACAAGTGATAACAACTTTCCTTGCAGTAACACAGTCTCATAATGAATATAGAATAACTATTCAAACTAGTTATTGGATAAGAAAATTTTCTCAAGCGTCATCTAAATCATTCCATATGCAATCCCACCAGGCCAGTTTAAAGCGTAAATTTAAAGGTTAATAAGGATATAACATTTTAAGCTGTCAGAAGCGATACAAATTTATCTGTGAAGCTTGAAGGGAATGAAAAAGTTGTAGCAAAGCAACAAAACAAGGGAATCACCACCACAGTTACAGTACTTTATATACACCAGCTCACATATCAAGGAAAATATGCACAAATAATCTCCCCGACCAAGACACTACAGGCTAAAAGGCAGTTTTTCATTTTAATAACCTCCTAGTTCTATGGCAAAGGAAAGACACAATGGCACAATATTTCTTAAGAAATATGAAAGATCCAAATATTTATAAGTACATTAAGAGAAGAATCTGATAGTCTCATTGTCAATATTTTATATAAACACTGAGCGGTCAAAGGACGTCTCCCTTCAAAGCCTTTCGGTTAGAGTTGTATCATCTGGCAAACGAGAATCTTACAGGAATACCAACTTATTCCTGTGCTTTGTCTTATAAATTTTTTTAAATAGACTTGCTGCAGGCAGGACGTTAAGTTCCTAAGACTGAAGCAATAAATGATTTCAGCTTCTCATTGTACAAAGACGACATTCATTTGTTGAAGAAAAATACATAAACAGATATAGATAGTGTTTTTGAAGCATTTTTCATGTATAAAGCATTAGGAACTTTGTGAGGCTGGGAGACTATGTTTAATCATGAATTAAATGTAGAAACTGAGTCAAAGAAAGGCAGAAGGCCAATACTAAGACACAGGGACTAGTTCTGGATGCCACTAGGAGTCAGCCAGGCACCCAGCACTCATTAACTGCTGCAGACCGTGTGGCGTCCAGCTCCTCTGTAAATCTGTCCGTGCATTAATCCAGAATCAAATGTTCGTTAAGTGACACTCTGGAAATCTGTGGTCTGAGTGACTCATTCAAGATCACAAAAAGTCATAGCAAGCCCAAGGAAAAAAAAATTCATTCTGAGACAGAACCTCATACGTTTTGCATCTGTGCTGCTCCTACAAATACAATAATTAATAAAATCACAAAATTCTCCCATCAGTTTGATCATATGGCATCATTGGGTGACACCTCTTGCCAGCAGAAATCACTGTTGGGTAGAGCCATCACCCAATACACAAGCACATAAGATAATGCTGTTACGACTCTGCTTTACGTGGCCGCAACAGCTCATCCACGTGCAAAAGTGCCTCTTTTCTGCTATTAACGGAGTCGTGCCAGTCAAGGAGGGAGGCTGTGCATTAACAGCTCGAGTTCTTAGAGACCCTGACATTATACGGACATCACAGGCATGTTTACTCAGGTTGCTAATCACTGCTGAACACAAGCTTTTCTTGGGACACCTCTGCAGAGGCAGAGCTCTGTCTACCAGGACTCCAGGGGGAGATAAATACAGAGACTCATCCTGGGACTGGGAAAACCCCAGTCACTGGTAGGTAACTGCTTTCATCCTCCCATGGATTCTGCAGGGCATGGCCTCTAAAAGGACAGCAAGTCGTAATGTACATCCTCATCATGGTCAAGTGAGGAGACCCATCTGAATTTAAAAAACTCTGATTTGTAACAGTAAATTATCACACGGCAAACCACAGGCGTTTCTCCCATTTCAGTTCAGGTCAGCAGTACACTTGCGACGCAGGACTCCCAGTAATCCCACTTACCACGCTTTGGTTTGCCATGCAGAGCAGTCCTGGAGCATACCAACCGGGTTCCTCCTGGATAAGACTAAACCAAAAGAAGCTGCCTGCCCTCGGAGGAGCACGCGTGATGCTCTGACCGCTGATGTGCTGCCTACAGAACCAGACTGAAACCAGCTGGAAGTACAAAGTAAGCCCGAAGGTATTCAGTGTGTCAATCTGGTTCTCAGCACCCAAAGTCTGGCTTTAAAGCCCAGGTCCTGTTGTGCCCTGCCACTTGTCCAGGCTGCTCTATCAATGCATTTCGGTTCCGAGCACCCGCTGCCAGCTGGGAGCAGAAAGCACCCTGAACCTTGCAGCAGCTGCTTTTTTTTCAGTGAGCTTGGGTGCAGGCATGCGTATTCAAACCTCGGCTAGAAACTTACTGACCTCTGCCTATTTAAAATGGATTCTTTGCTACCTGAAATACCCTTCTAGCAATTTCACAGGTAATTACCTATACATTTAGAACCCAAAAGATACTGAAAAAAAAGGTTGCTGGTATCTTGAATTGCCCTTGGAGGGCTATTCACTAGCACAGGTTCAGTTTATAAAAAAATTGTAAAAGTTAAATATATCAAAAATGACTCTCCAAATGTGTCACAAAAGAGACATTTTCCTTGGGACTATGAGGAAGCAAAACATTTCCCCTTTGGATTCCAGGAATATTTTTGCCCATGAGATCTCAATTCAATCTGCTGCTCAAGATCAGTTACCTGCTTTTTAAAGGAATGATCTTGTGGCTTGAATCTGCACATCTAAGACGACTTGAAAGATCTCGTTCTAAAGCAAAGTGTGCATTGGGACAGTTTGACTTTCTGTTTGTATGATCCCGACTGCAAAGGCAGGAGGGTTAGCACTGTCACATTACTTGAGAGGGAACTGAAAGGACACACAGAGCCCTCAGATCTCAAAAATAGGTTTAAAAGCCACTTGGCACAAAAGCCAATGCAGAAAGCAAGGAACTCTCCCATCCCACATCTTGATGTGGACCCAGTTAAGCTCCTCCAAGGTTAGAAGTTGGCTGATACTGCGATCCCTCAGCCTAGAATGCCTCCAACATTCTTGGGAGGATTAAGGAAAACACATCAGTGCCAAAACAACTAAGTAGTTTATTCTCTTTCTTCCTTACTGACAAGACACCGTTTTTCTTGGTGTGCACATGTTATGGGCAGCTCATTTTTGTCAGTGTTTCAGGGCACAAAGGCAGGCACAGTAGGATTCAGTATGAGGAATACTACATTTACAGCAATAGACTTTTCATCGTTTCACTTCAGATCAGACCGTCACTCTAAGGTGATGCACATTTAGATTTTGGCACATCTTTTGGACCACATGGGAGCGGAGAGGGTGGCATGAATGAGCTGCTGACGATGCAGCACTGTAAACATCTTCAGTGCTCTCAGAGAGGGTCTTAACCCCCTGCGCCATCCAGCAGAACGGTGGATAGACCCCAGGCCACCTACAAGCTAGCTCTCTGCCCCTCCAGAGTCACCTGCTCAGATAAAGAACGTTACCCACAAATTAGGGGATATGAAAGCTGTAACAGCCAGGAGAACAGAGCTAATTCATTGGCACCCAACAAGGGCCACTTCCAGGAGATTCTCCCATCTATTTTACTGCAGGCTCGTTACGAAATAACAGGAAAGTGCAGAAGCATCACATGAACGCGCCTGTGTCACGGCTTCTCCCGGACCTCTTATCTGCCTTCTCATCCCTGCCCTCATGAAAGTCAGTGTTGTAACAAGGAGAAAAAAAAAAACCCTAACACATCACCGCCAGGAATACAAGGATCTAAATGAGTTACAAATCCAAAGTAAAGGCATCGAACCAAGTAGGATTTAAAACTCATTTGCTGTTTCGGTACATTCACATTTTAGTAACTCATGTAGCAAATCAGAAGGTTGTGGAAGGAAGTGAATTCCCATTCACTACTTTACATGTGAGGGCATAAACCGGCTGAAATCTGAAGCTGCGTTTCCTTAACTCAGGAGGCAACATAGCCATATTTACCCTTATCACTAAAACAATGAAGCTTTTTTAAGACTAGTTAATATTTAGGTATAATGACCAAAAAAAATGGACAACTCATTCGACTTGACTGAAACTACATACCTACATCAGCGTGTACTGCAGCTGGCAGCGAACCAGGACCGCAGCCAGCGGGGCTGGAATATAACAGCACCAGGGGCTGGGCAGTCACTGGGCTTGCAAAACCAAACCTGCTTTCCATATTCTCCAGGGACGTGTAAACAAAGGCACATGACTACCAGCCTCATCTGAAATACCTCATTAAACAAGGTAACATTTTTTCAGTCTTCTTAAAATACACACAAAATGCCAGAATGATGAAGGAAGAGATGGAGTTTCTTGCAGTTATTTAAACCTTGACACTAAACATATTTCTAGTCAAAAAACTTCTCCTCTGAACCTGACAGCTTATCTTGTTATAGTTTAAAATGAGGCTCTTTTAAGTCTCTTAAAAAAACCCCTTGAAATAGGAAGAGGCTGTTTGTGGCTTTAGTTTAAAACCACAATATATTAGCAAAAATATACAGTGAAACAAGCGCAGCATTAAAATGTTAAGTGCTGAACACTGGCTGGCAAAAGCATCGAAAAGGTATTATGGCCAAAGGCCCTGCATTAAATTCTTGGTCCACATTACATTCCGCTGTTGGCTGGGGATTTTTAAAGAGTGGTCCACCTGAAATACCACAGATTTTCAAACTTTTCACCCTTGGAGCACAATAGTTTTAGCGCCTTTTCTACATGGACACTTGTTTTATTTGCTGTTGTGATACTCCACTGCAACAAAAAGGAGGACTCTCAGATACAGCAGTTGCACGGTTCTGGATGCAATTTCTGCCAATATTCCCAATTTCCTCGTCTTTGTGGTTTTGACTGAATTCTTTATTGTTCCAAGAACACAGATTTGTGGCTTCATTTAACAAGCATTGTTAAACTAGAGTTTGTGAAAAAATTATGTAAGCATTTAACACTTACTTTAATTCTTTCTTAACCTCTTCATAATCAGCCTGTCCTTTCAGTTTTTCTTCCAGTTGCTTTAAAAGAAAGAAAACGGATTTAATTATTTAGATTTTTTTCTGCATGCTTTCAAAATCATCTTTAAATTATTCCATATATACAGCAGCGCACAAGTGAGGGTTAATGACTCATACCTAATTTACATATATTAGAAAACAAACTATAACCAATTCAACGTAAACACAATTATACCTCACTCTTCCTTTGTTTACAGAGTGCCAAGCATCGCACAATTCAGTAGGTCCCAATTCGGCTGCTTTCAATGTCACTGTTATGTGTTCAATGAAGAGACTGGGGAAGAAGGTATTAAAAATGGGGCAGCTGAAATTTTTATGAAACTGATAAATTGAGTAAACAAGCAGGATGCTTTGGCACAGACTGTATTCTTAATACGACAGTTCTTGATAACCTTATCTACATGAAAAAAAAGACTGAAGAAGCTGTTGTTGACTGGAACGCCTTAGGCTTGTAAGACTTCTACAATGCCTCATGCCCAAACAAAACAGCTGTACTAAGTCATTTTACAAGCATTACTTATTGCAATAACTAATATGATTACACACTGCAGATGAAGCATTGAGACCAACTCAGCAGGTCTTTTTGCTCAGGTCTACCCGACCTGGGGCAGTCTCAATGGCTTCTCTTCAGTGTGAAGATGCCACAAACGTTGAAACAAACCTCCTAACACAATCCATAACGCAATGCCACACATTTGGACCTTACCCAAGAGCCCCCGCTCCCAACAACAGTGCTCATCACTACAGGATAAATGCTTCAGGAGGCCTAAAACATAGTGATACATAATTGATGCCGTTACGTTGCTTGCAGAAGCCACATTAATTTCCCACTAATAATTTCTCTGCTTAGTACAGGCATACCTGATCTAAGCAAAGAAAGAACAGAACTTACTGGCCTGCAACTTCCATGGGTAAGTTCAGGCTAGCTCTGCTTCACTTAATTTTTGGTGCTAAAATTGGCACAGAATCCCAAAGGTCACAGGAAACAGAAATAACACAAGGATGTACCACCCTCAAAGACAGAGCATCTACTTTGAAAAGGAAAGGAATACATGACATGAAAAAGAAAACCAGGGCTTTATGTCCAGGAGAGGTTGCCTTCAGTGGAGAAGTGAATTCAAGAAGATCCTACAGGCACTCCCGCACATCTTGTTTGAACGCAGGGGGAAGGCAGGGAAGGGCTACTGTGAACTTGAATCATTTTAGCAAACCTGTTTAAAATGCAGCCCCATAAAGTTCTGCACCAGCACAGCTATGGGTGCGTGAATGGCAGTGCTGGGAGAGATGGGCAGAAGTGGGAACCTCTTAACCATGCTGTTTCCAGTGTGTAGATACCACCCATCTCAGAGCTCTCCGATGGGTACAAGCGGCAAACCTAAACGCCATGTAATACAGCACCCACAGGTTAGTGAGTCCGTCATCTGAGCCATCTTAATTTAAATGAGGCTTCTTCAGATGAGAAGAGAAGCATGATGGAGCTTTGTTGGACTTCCAGCTATTCCGCCATCTTTTAAATGATTTCCTGTCACGCCCTTTCCAGCTTACGCATTGCTGACATTTCCACTGTGCTGTTAGTACCTATATGAAAAAGCTGTGACAAAGTGGACATCCACGTTATCAATATAGAGCCCTCTTAAATTCCCAT
>KL289409.1:7876-26862 GCA_000699545.1 Podiceps cristatus | reverse complement strand
GAACCACAGGACATCTCTCAGCTCTCCTTGGCCACGTCACTCTGCTGGCCACTGCTAACTGCTTTTCGCTGCTCAAAGCAAAGATACCCTGCAATTCACCTCCTCCTTAACTCTGGGCCTCACAATATTTTTGGCTCTACAAGCAGATTAGCTTTGACAGTAGGGATAACTGGCTATTTACACTAGTACTTGGTCTAAAAAGTACCGGAATAAATTTAAAACAAACAATATCCTGGATTAATATGCTCGTTACTTATGCAAGGATATACTGAGAAAAAAGCCATTTGTAGAAACAGATGTAAAATACAGAAAAGCTAATGATTCCCATTGTAATGCAATCTATATTAAATGTGATACTGTACAAGGATAGGCTATACCCTGGAAGTATTTCCGGAAATCTTAGGTACCAAAAAAAAAAAAAAAAAAAAAAAATGTTGACAGAACTAAGCTGTTCTGGACTCTAGGTACATGTATGCTGTTATAGCAGCATGGTAACCAGCAATATTTTACTTTGAATTGATAAAAAACACATCCATCATTCCCAAGTACCTAATACAGAGGTTGTTGCCATGGAAAATCTACACCTCAATGTATACTTTACTAACCAATATAAACTAAGAACTGAGATGCAATGCCTGTATATAAGCAGACCATTTAGGCACTTGGCATCTTCCCAGTCAATGACTGTTTTAAAATGTATTAGTATGGTAATTGTCTCAAAGAACCCTGTAAAATGCACAGAACATGGTATAACAAAGGTTCAAGCTGTGAGACAATGTGGAGGAACTAATATCTTGCACTAAATATCAACCTGGTTAATTCAGACAAAATATATTCTAATGTTCTCCAACACACAAAAACGCAGGGGGCCAGAGGACAGAAGGAATGGGCTGGCGGCATTTCTGTGCACTACGCTTGCAAGTATTCTGTGTTAAGGAATCATCTTGTATTTGTTGCGTGGATGAACACATGTTAGAGCATGCACAGACTGGGTCCCCTCTTACGTTACTTAAAAAAATATAAATCATTACTGCATTATTAACTGAAGTGTCTTAGGTAAAACAGCATGGGCTGTATTGAGGGGCTTAAAACACTTTAAAAAAAACATCAGACTAAAGTCACAGTTTAGTTTAGAGCCGTAAACTAAAAAGCCCATACTTAATTAAGCTAGGTTGTTTGATGTAGCTCTCTACTAACTAGCACTGTTGTATTTTAACTGGGTAGCTGGGAAGCGTTAACTCCCAGCAACAAAGGGTTAATATAATTACAGTTAGAAAAGTCTTGTTACTAGAGGACATGTTTTGATTATTAGATTAGATGAAGATAAAGAAGCAATAATTTTGGAAGTATTTCTGTATTGTTTCATTAAGTCATAGAGTATTAAAGAATTCCCCCAAGATATGGCCTGAGATCATTGCTTTAATTTGTGAAACTGTGATTCATTTTTTGAGGAGGCAACCGTTACAATCTCAGTTATTTCAGAAGCACTTCCTCTATAATCAAACATGAGATCAACACATCACCGCTGAGATTTGGTTCTCTGTAAAACACGGGCTTTTACTTTAGGGTAAAAGTATGTATTCTGAAATATTTTTATAGTGCAGCAAATATAGTTAAAGAGGGTTGGAATGACTAAAACTTTATCAATAGTCACTGCATCAGACACTATCAACAGGAACCTCAATACAGAGCATTAGCCAGGCGAGTCTAAGAGAAAATGGAAGGAGATTACTGAAATGAAAATCAAAGACTTGCTCTGTCATTTCTATGATCCTATTTCCTTTGAAGTTAATGGCTAAACTAATACTGACCTTAACAGGAACAGGAACATGCTTTATTCCAAGAAAATCCGTCAAGTGCAAGGGCTCAAGATATTTTTCTATCAGACTTTACAAAAAAAATAAAAAACCCCGTAACATGGGTGTAGCCAGCAAAATGTGTCCCTCAAAAACAATTCCTTCCTCCCTCACTAAGAGTGGTGCCCACACAGTGGGAGATGGGCAGAGACCGTCAATATAGGAACCTTATAGGTTTCCTTTGCTCTACTGAATTTCCATAAAAATTCTGGAAGGCTGCCTTAGAACATGCAGAAAGCATACTGAATACAACACTTCGGCTTTCATCCCAAACAGGTGTTTGTCCACATAAATTACGCTACACCAGAGCAAAACTAGTAGCTGCTAGAAAATGTCAGAATTAGAACAATTTGTAAGAGTTTCAATTGAACATTAAATCATTCTGATAGGGGAAAGCCACCCACGCCACAGTCAGAGCTAAGTGGGTACTACCAGCCTCCTGCTTTCAAAAAACTCTCAGAATACGAAACCTGCAAAACTATGAAGTCTTTAATGGAACAGATAAATTTATCTTGTTTACACTTTGAAGCTCATAGATGGCAGAACAATGAGAGAGACAGGAGTTACAGGAAACTGATTCGTAACTCATGTCAGGAAACATTTCGCATGCTTACTGACAGATCAAAACTGTCTGGGCTAGTGCACAAAGAAGTAAAGCTTCTGAAGCAAAAGGTAAGAGAGTCACTCACAACATTATTAGATGTTTCTTCTGGTTTTAGTGCATTGCTACTGGTATGCAAATGAGTGTAGGACTGGACTGCTAGTTATAAATGGGAATTACTGTGCGGCAAATACACAGTTTAAAAAAAAAATCTTATTAAGGCTAAAAAGCCTTCTCTCTGTATCTTGATTTCACTTGTTTTTATGCTCTAATTGATACATTTCCCTCTTCCTGTGGAGAGAACTGGAGGGGGTGGCAGGTAAATTCAAAGATTGACCATAGCACAATAAACATCCCTGGCAAATCTGTAGTATCAGTCATTGGAATGGGAATAAATAGTTTTAAAACCCAGAAAGGATTTTCTGTGCCTTTTCAGTTCAGCTATTTCACTACGTATCCATGGTAAATATATGCTGGGCTTTGTTGGTAGTTTAAATTCTAAAGGTAGTCATGTTCTGCAAAAACAAATTTCAAAACAATGAGAACTAGGTAAATTAAATTTCAACAAAACTGTGACTCCTTAGAATAAAACATCAGAGAAACTGGAATTCAACAACATCCTGAAGAAGTCAATGGCTTTTACAGTGCCTCTCAGAACCACTGAAAACTTACATCAGTAAAACCCAATACCGGTACGTCAGTTATATCCTTCGAAAGCTGCTGAGCACAGAACCGAGTCTTACTTTAAGTGTGCTGTTCTTGGCGGTCAGCTGCTGCTCCAGCTGTGAGATTTGGCTGCTGGAGTTCTCCCGCAGCTTGGTGAGGCTGCCCTGAAGTCTCTGGACATCTTCTACGAGCTGGGCGATTTCCCGCTCCTTCGCAGCCAGTTCTACTTCCAAGCTGGACCGCGTGAGCACCTCGATGGCCTGCTCCTAATGTGAAAAAAAAGTATTAGACCGCATCAGTAAAAAAAGGCAACAAGCTTGAATTCAGGGCAGTTAGATAAAGACCAAGCACAGCATTGGGTGCTATGAGAGACAGAAAGAATTTCTAAGTCTGGGACTCCTGTGACTCACTGTGTGAATCTGGAAGATGAACCTTTCTACTCCCCAGGACAGCTCTCTAGTAAAATAGGGATAATGGAGAGGATAAATTTCCCTATTTCACAAGTGCACCAGAAAGATGCAGCCGTGAAAGTCAAAGGATTCTATTTAGATCTATTTATTATTAATAGTCCAAATGCTTTGACAACTATGAAAATCTGTGCTTACAAAATACTAATCAGATGAAATATTCTGAAGTAATGGAGCAGAATTTCTTAATCAGGAATGGCAGAGTCATGTGCCTTTGGCTCTTCGTCTGCATGCTGCACGTTTCAGGCAAAATTGTCAAAAATTGCCCCAAACTGCTACTGCCCATGAACTTGCTCCTTGCATGAAAATCGCTCGCTGTTAACATGATGGCTCACAACTACAGCTTCTTCTCCATGGGGATGAAGATAGATGTGACAGCTGTAAGACAAGGCCATTCTCCCTATGGTCTCCACTTTCAGGAATTCCCTTTCCTAAATTAGGATATTTCTTCTTCCAGTTTCCCATGGCTGCGAAATCTGTCCTCAAGCCTGAAACTTCCTCACTAGACCGACTTCCCAGTAGGACAAGAAATAACAGAGGATAGAGAAGTTAAGAAGAAGGGAGATCTATTCAGAAAAGATAATACAGACTAATTGTACCATGTCTTTTGTCTCCTTTTGTATTAAGAGATCAATAGCTCTAATGCATCAGAGAGCTCTGAACCCCTCCTCCATGAAGAACATAAGGAAATCCTTGTGCAGATCTGGGGAGCACGAAGCAGCCCAATGATGAACGCATGTTCCATTAAAAAGCCTGAAATGCGTCTTACAAAGGTTAATGGCTGTTCCTCAGAAAACACCAGTGAAGTAGGAAAGAATCCATTTACCAAGAGAGAGAGAGAACGATCGTAAGCATTATACCAAAGATCCTACGGTGAAAGAGCTGAAAATTCAACCCACCGACGCTGTCACCCAAGCACTTTCCTTACAATTCAAGATGACATTGCAGCAGATTGAAATACACTCCATACCCTCTTTTCTGGAAAATACAGGCACAACAAAATACCTTTTCCATATATTCTAAACACTTAGCCTGATTCTCAGCAACTACATACCATTGTATCTCATGGAAAACTACGTGTACGAACAGCAGTTAACAACTCTCTCCTATTACACTGAATTATACTTTTAACTTGAAAAAACCTCTAATTTGCTTGCATGAAACATCACAAGTTGTATAATCATCTGCTGCTTGTGCCTATTGAGACTAGAACGTAGAGTCTGAAATAAGATAGATAATGATCATTTTCATCCTGCAGTAGTTGTCATATTAAATATAAATGAAGTGCAGGAGTACTATTAAATACAAGAAAGACCTAATGTTAAAATAATGATAAGACTAGGACACGAGATAGGAAGAGGCAGGTAATTCAGAGTTACAAGTGATATTCAGGCTTGGGTTTTTTGATTTTATTTTTTGTTTTGCAGTCTGCTTGTCTATCTTTTGACTTCTCAGAGAAAATACTGTGTCGTATTAATAGTCGACCAAACAGATCTGGAGGGCTTAATGGTTTGTTACTCATTCTCTGCAAATGTATTTTAAAGGCAACCATGTGTTTCTCTGATATCAGTGTCAAGCATGTATGGCTCTCAAGAAAAAAAGCAATATAAGGAGTATGATTTCTTTTGTTTGTTAATCCTGCTGCTTAGAAGTAGACTAAATTTCACTTAATTGCATATTTACATTTAAATACTCCCATTTCTCCTTTGGCAAACAAAAATCAAAATAATTTGTCTGCTCATCTGTGATACCTGTTAACCCAGGACCAGCTGGAGTCCTGTAACAGCCCTCTGTGCCCGCAAGGTCCGACCAGCAGAGTCAGTGCTACCAACCTCCCCAAACAGCGGTGTTTGCTTTATTTAGCAACACACCGAGAAGGCAACAACCAGCCAAACCTTTAGGAGTACAGGATAGCTTCTCAATTTTCTAGGCTTCTTTTATTGGATTTATAGGTGTAATTCTCAGTTTAGATATATTCAGTGAAAACTGGAATGATACCGAATTTATTTCTAGTTCCTCTGACAGCCCATACGCTAAGAATAACAAGACCCAGAAATGGGCAGGCAGTGGGTCGTCGCTAACGCAACCAACTCCAGACACAGCCGGTCCCCTCCATCTGAAGCTCCACACCTCTGCTGTGCCCTCCAGGCAGGCGTGTGCTCATGGCCCACCAAGGCCATGTTACACCACAGCACTGCCGTTATTTTTCCTATGCTGACGCTCCTACCGATGTGAAGTAACTTCTGAGAGGTGCTGCCATCCGCCTGGACCCACAGCCGGGGAGAGCGATGGTTCACCGTACTGGTCACCACGGAGCAGAGCGACCACTGTGCATCCCGTGGTCTTCTGCAGCAACCAACCCCCTTGGAAGTTTAACCAAACCGCAATCCCAAACTCCATTTCAGTTAAAATATTACTCCAAACAGATATTTTTATAGCTGTGAGCATAAATTGAAAGAGCTCTACTGCAGGAATGTCAGAAACCTGTAAGAGTTAGTAAATATTTTCTCTCACCACATCAGGTGCCTTCTGGATCTGCGTAGCAAGTTGGAGAGATTTGTTAGCTGAGGAGAGCTGCTCCCTTAAGGTCTCTGCCTCTCTCTGAGCCACCTCTGCCCTCTGAAGGAAATGAAAAGGGGTGAAAAGAGAAAGTACATTCAGTTTAACAACTGACAATTATTACAAGAACATTCATCAATTCATGCCTGACTGAATATAATTGATTTTCCTAAACACTCAACCTAATAAATGTTAGAAAAAAACATAGAATGTGATGGATTTTTATTTTAAACAGTACAAGGAAGAAATAATTGAGCGATTATGACAGTAATTTAACGCTAGGAGCAAGGAATCCCCTGCTGATACTAATGCTGCGGCCCACTGAATTTCCCAGACTGAATAAATACAAGTGGAAATGGAGTCTTTTTATTCAATTTCTTTCTATTCTCATAGACCAAGCAGATTTTATTGCAAGGTTCCTCATGGGAATAATTCTCACGGGTAAATGCTGAATTAAAAGATATTCTGACCATTCTCTCTAACACACATACAATGTTGTGGGCTGTCTTTCTTCAGTAATTATTTCCCAAAACATGAATTGTTAGATTCTGTTCTTTTAGCAGGTCTATTTATTCAACAATATTTAACCCTAAACTGACAATTTGCACAGATCAGTTACCAGCTGCTGAGGATTTACGCAATATCTGATAAGCCTGTGACTTGGCTACCAGACAAAATTCCCATACAAATATTGAATAATAATAGAAAGGCGAAAGACAGAACTATGAGGAAAGATCGTCTCTACAAGAGTTCGGGTAGAGACAGATGGATCAGTAACTTCAGGCAATAAATAGCAGCAAAGTCCTTTCTGTAACAAGTGTATATGCTTCTGTTAAAAAAGCGGAACAAAACCTGGTTGTTTTTACAGTATATACTCCTTCTGGCCAGACTTTCTTCTCTGTTTAAAAAAACATATTTTATTGTTATAAAACCAAACTGCTTTCCTCCTTAAGGAATCATTTTTCCACCTGGGCTGCTCCATGTAAATCACACTGCCCTTTCAGCAGAAAATAGCTAAAATAATTTTTTATGTCCGCTTTCTATCTCCTACTCTTCCGAACTATTGAACTGCCACCAATCAAGGCCAAAACTTTTCTTGAACAACTTTTACCCTTTTCACTGATGGGTCCCTTCCTTTATTGAATAATTAATTTTTAAGCCACCAAAACTGCCATATTTCTGCGTGCTGTAATCTCTACTTTTTCAGCTAACCTTTTTGAAACCCAAGTCATCTAAAATAGCAAATGTAAAACCTATACCTCTGTCTGTGCAGGGTCTTTGACTTACTAGTCAAAGCAGAGACTCTGTCTGCATGTTTAATCAATCAGTAAACTAACGGCAATCAAATACTAAATGCATCATCTGCGCTATTTGCTCACAACATTATATTAAATGATTTTGCATAGGTTGTACAGCTGCAATTAAAACGTAATTGTAAAAAGTACAGTAACATGGTTCTAATAATCAGAGCACGGGACACAACCTATTCTGTGCATGAAAAAATGGCAGCAGCATTAAAAAGGCAGAAAAAGAGAAACTTTACCTTGTTTATGCAGCTGGATAGTATTAGGATAAAAATCTGAGCTAACAATGCAGATTGAGATAAATTATTTTCTCGCACTTTATTCGATGTGGCTGTACATACATTGATCTAATAACTGCTAAACAACTCCAGCAAAACAGGACAAGTTACTACACTGGGGCACTCGCTCTTGCATCTACTGCTGTATAAGTAATGGGTTTTGCAGCCTTGAGCAATTCTGCTGATGGCTTCCATTCACAGCAGCATTGTTTTGAGAATCTATTCAGCCTGCATGCAAGCAAACCGCAGAGGATATTTCTAATAGATGTTCCATCTGCATATACAGTAAGCTGTCAGCTGCCCTTTCTGCAGAGTCTCCCCCGCCAATTCAGAACACCTGTTGTAATCCTGTGAATAATATTAGACAGGATTTCATACTATGCATTGTTAAAAATACATCAACAGAAACTTTGGGCAATTCTATTTGGGAAATACTGGTCATTTTCTCTCTTTTTTTTTCCCTCAGAATGCAACCTTTTTAGAGCCAGAATTACAGATGTGTTCAGTGTCCAGAAAGCACTTCTAGGTGCTATTGCAACATAAATTATAAATTACATACAAAAACCTGTTAAAAGAACAGTAGTTTCAAAATTGAGCACTTAAAAGTTCTGAAAAGCCAACCCCAAGGCGACGGGTACGCTCGGCCCCCCCTGCGCGCAGGGTTTTGGGAGCAGGCAGGAACCGCACAGGAACGTGCTATTGCTTGTTCCCAGCGAGACCCCCTGCTTCATTCAGCTCTCGGGATGAACGTTGCTCAGTGAATGAACATTTTGCTTTGTCCTCCTTGTTCCGCGTGTGACCTCTGTGGTTTATTTACTGCGAACTAATCCCACCCTCCTCTGCAGATAGGATTAATCGCTTCCTCACGGGCTGTGCTCTGGTTTCCACCACCGAAGGATCTAAGTGCTTCAGAAACGTGAATGAATGCACTGGCGCAACCCCCCGTTTTGAGCTAGACGGGTTCCTCACGGCCCCGGCATATGGCCATATGGCTCCGCGCGGCGCTGACCCCACAACCTCACCGCGCGGGACGGGCTGCGCCTGGCCGTTTCTCACCTGCTCGCCCGCACCCGAGACCCCATACAGCGGCTGCGGTGCTGCTGCCCTGCAAAACCTTCTGGTTTTGGCTCTCTGACTCCTGCCCCTCTCTGCTTGGCACTTTGTCCCCTTCCTAATTAATTTTGGCTGCTGGAAGCACCATTTCTGTCTCCCCTGAGCTCCACGGTGCCTTTAGCTTCAGGCAGGCAAAAGCAAGGTCATACCTCGCACGACCTAACGAATACACACACACTTCCAGAATCAGTCTTACCCCCACGATTTCCTCCTTCCTCTTTTCCTCGTCGCTGCTTCTCCAAATGTTCTCACAGCAGCCCCGTCCCGGTCCTTCTCCCCCGTCCCTCCCCACCACGAACCCTCTCTCCACTTCCCACTCTCTGTGCTCTCACGCCGGCGCTGCCCGTCTCCCCGTCGCGGCAGGCCTGGGGAAGCGTCTCCCCTCCCCGTGCTCCCCGTCAAAGTGGCACCGAACCTCACATTGCAACCAAGAGAAGAAAAACCTGGCTGCTTAATGTTCACCCGCCGGCGCAGTGATAGACTGCAGCGCGCTTGGGACAGGCACCGACATCAAAGCCGACAAATTCAAACCAGATTCTGTTGAGTTTGTGCAAACTCTTTTTTTTTTTTTTCCTTTTTCCTTCAGACGCTTATAGGCTGGCCAAACTTGGGGCTTTTTTTCTTTTTTCCTACTTGGAGCAACAGAAGATACAACCCTGAGAAAAAGGCAAACCCTCCCTCATCAAGTGCCAAGCCCCTTCTCTTAAATAGGGGCACAGCAGGATCCTCACCAAAACAGCAAGAACAACTCGTAACATGTGGGGAAGACTGGACTTTTTTTCCTAATCTTGTTCTTAGAAGTAGTTGAACAATTTTTCCTGAAATAAGAAAAGAGAGTGCAGCCAGAGACAGACGCCCAGTATGGAAAATGGCTAAAACTTAGCAATCTTGTGCAACTTGCAGCCACTGGAAAGTTCATGCAACCTTCTCTTTGTGTGAAACTATCCCACTCTGGCTAAGACAGACATATGCCATAGTACAGTTGCTTTTCCTCCGTCAGTGCTAAAACTCTTGGTTTCTGACTTCCAAATCTCCCATGTACAGCCTAGAAAAACCAGGATGACCAGTGACATTCACACTACTGGCCTTGAGAGATCATGCAAATCCAGCATTGCCTAAAAATGCTATTTTTCTGGAGAGCTCAGACATACAATTCCTCCTAATTTCCATACTGCTGTTTTTCTGGCATAGAGCTACCTCCTTGGTAACAAAATATTTCAAAATACTTTCATTCTCCTTAATATAGCATGTAAATATTGTACTGTTCACAGTGGAGCCAGTAGGTCATGATCGTAATGCTGCCGTGCGCTTTCCAATTAAAAAGACAAAAAAAAAGCCTCACACAATATATCCAGTTTAAATTATTCTCATTGTTTCCTGACAAGATAATGAATAGCGTGAACTGAGTGCTCTTCTACTTACAGTAAAATGTTAATTTGATCAAAGACCAGTGGTGTGAATAGCAAAATGAGATACAGACAAGCAAAAAAGTATAACCTTTCCCTTAAAGTTCCACCAGCGAAACTATATTTCCTTATTACATGGTAAATTCAGTGCTATATGTGGCAAAATCTTCCTACGGGCTAGGAGCGTATATTATCACAAGTAATTCTGCTGAAGTTAACGAGCCCGGTTATGGCAGTAATCAACATGCTTGGTTTTAAGGGCTTGAAGCTGACATTCTTACTTGCAAGATGCCGCGAAAGCTACATTTCTCAGCGTATGAGATCAATTAAAGCACACTGGTTCAATGTGCTTTAATTTTCTAACTTTTGAGATATAAAAATTTATTTAAAAACCTTTAAACGACCCTAGCTTTCCCAGAACAACAGCAAGCTTATCAGAAAATCTGTGACATGAAAGACATGTCAGGGCTCTGGCACCTATTTTTTCCAGCAATGAAGAATTACATGAAAAAAAGAAAAAAAAAACTCCAACAAACAGAAGAGGTTGGGTTGTCTTCATTCCTGTCTTCAGGCTATTGCACTTTCCTTTGCGCACTGAAAGGCTGCCAGATAAATGTATTCCCAACTGAAAGCCAAGCATTTACCGGAAACTCCTGTGTTTGTATGAAAATAATACTAACCATATTTTGCCTTTATACAGCCCTTCTCTGTGTGAGGATCTCAATGCGCTGTATAAAGTCAATGTTACTATTCCCATTTTACAGATAGTGAAATCACAGGATTAAGCGAATGACCTCATCTGCTATAAAACAGCGTAACGCCGCTGAATTCAGCGGGGCTACGGCACACCACAATAGCAGAGGGCCTGTGCTTTGGAAAGGGAGTCAGAAATAAAAAGCAAATAGTCTGGCAGGATTTGTGGGCAGCATCTGTGTTAGCTTTGGTGCAGATGAAGGAGTCACGGCAAGACGGATACTCTTCTTCGTGGAAACATAAAAACAAGGACTGCCTTGTCGCTGGTTTTGTTACCGCTGGTGGGTCGGAGCAAAACCCTCCCACGCAGCACTTGCACTTCCCCATACTGTGTGGCATTTGTGTTGCTAAGTGAAAGAGGAGAATTTATCCCATCCGCTGCTCAAAAACTTACGTATTTTCTAGCAATCTCACTTAATGGGAATATCTTTTCAAACTGTTTTCCAATGTGATTTGTTAAAGACAGGAAGGTGCCATACTCAATGAAAGAAAAAATAAATAATAATCTTGAGAGCAGCATTTCTGCCAAAATGTCCTGGTGAGGTTTTCTTTCTACTTCTACAGCAGACAGTGTTTTATGTATTTTACTGGTAACTTGGTTCCAAACAATGCTTAAACCCTTCCTCCACAGGTCTTAAAATCTAACCCTGCATTTCTGTGGAATAAATGGTACCGATCCAGGCTAGATGCTGTAACAATTGGTTATGGATTTTAGAAAGAACAGCTGTTCTTGTTTTACTGATAACAGAAGTTTCTATATTTTACTTTCTTTCCCCTCAAAAAAGTAAGAAGTAGAAATCTGGGAGCACCATCAGCACTGCTGAAGATGGAAAGAAAACCAATGGAAACGTTTGGCTTTTCCAAAGGGATAACATGACATAGACACAGAAGAAAAAAAAAAATCATTATTTTTCTATAGCTTTCACAATATAGTTCACCAAAAAAATGTCCTATGTTCTCTTTCTGTTATTATTCCCAAAATCTAAGGACAGAACTGAGTCTGTTTTTCAAATCTATTTTCTCCTCCTCAAGATTAAAATACAATAACCCAGGACGAACCAACCCTAACCAAAGTTTGTCTCTTTTTCTTTTAAAAGTGAAAAAGCATTTTTTTCTTTTTTTTTTCTTTTTTTTTTTTTTTTTTTTTGGAAACCTAACTTAAAGGGGGAAAAAAAAAAAAAAAGAGTGAACTGAATGTATAAAGCCAGTAAACAGATCCAGATACATCAGTGACACAAAACCACAAATTTACTCAATACTAAAATCTTAAAATAAGCCCCCCCTCTTTTATTTGTTTATTTTTTAAATTAACACTTTAAAGTATTTCTCTTTTCACAACATAGGAATTATTCTTTTCAACAGAAACCTCATGCACGACTGGGTGATTCCAGGTTGTTAGATGAAGTATTGAAACAGAAGGGTAATTCATTTGAATAAATTTGTCATCCCAAAGACTCCTGACTTACACACTAAGACTAAACACAGTAAGATGTAAACTTGAAAAGGTACAAAATATACATTCACACAACTGTAACTGTTGCAAATGCAGAAAAGTACACTGGAGCTTCATTAACTTCACTGATTGGAAATTATAATATTCAGGGAATCAAACAATAAAAAATTCAAAGATGCTATATCCCAAACTATGATAAATCATTTATTTTGACAAGTAAGGGTAGTTTAGTTTTAATTATTTATTATTATACTTCGTAGCATATCAGAAAATATGCAGTGATTTATTGTGCAAAATGAAATCTTAATAAAACGAGTGAGTCCCTTCCCCAAACTAAAGGATTATTAAATCTTCATGGAAACGCGAGGGTGAACTCTCGGGTTATCTTTGTTATCGAGCTGGCAGGTTAGTAAAATGAAAAGAAGCCATTCCTATTGCATTTAGCTATATTTTGACTCCAGCCCTTCACGTGCCCAAACCGTACAAGCCATACGACCTCGGGGAGGAGGAGAGAATGAGAGAGGGATAAGGGAGCCGCGGCTGCCGAAAGCAAGCGGGGCTCTGGGCTGCAGACTTTACACCCTGCTGAAGCTCTGGGTCAGGGAGCTAATGGCTCCTCCTTAGGCAGGGGGTGGGGGCCCACCCCATTTTTCACATTTTTTTTATGGCTCCCTGTGAGGCAGGTGTAGGTAGCCCAGCCATTTTAACGTACTATTCTTGTCCTTTTTGTACTGGTTTATAGCTCAGGGGACTTTAAAGTGGAAGGGTTAGTCCACAGGCCAGCACTGACACCCACCGCCCAGCCAGGACCCGCCTCACCCTGGCAGTGGGTGTAAATTGGTATACTTAAATTACTCTGTCGGAGCTTTGTCAGCCCGAATGAGACTAAGCCCTGCTGCAAAACCCCACTGAAGATCCCGGATTAAGCGCACTGAGTGCCTGGATCAGCAGCTGAGGGAGGGCTGTCCTGCCAGCGGCCGTGCTGCCACCGCATCGCTACCTCCAGCGCCCGCCTCCAAACCCCTCCACCCCAGCCTGCCCCCCTCAATGAGGGATTTATTTCTCTCCTTGGTTAGGGTTATGGTTTGGGGGAAAATTCAGTTTATACCTTTAACGATACAATGGAGAGAAACCGAGCTTTGCGGCCACTACCCCTTTTTTTCTTTCTAAGCAGAAAATTGCAAAGCTCACTGGTATTTAAAGGTAACTATTTCAATGAGCTACTAATTTATTCTGGGGATGATAGCACACAAACAAGCCCAGAAAGCTCCTGCAAGAAACAATTTGAGGATCCAGATGAGGAAAGAACAGTTGGAGAAGAGTTGTGACGGAGTCTGAAGATCAAGTATAATGGTCCATGCTTCACCCAAGAGGACAGAAAAGTGGGAGTTACATCATCAGCTCCGTCCCCGTGGCTCTCACTGCCCAGCACATGAGACACCAGGCTCAACGGCAATGAGTACATCCACCCTCCGCTACTGCAGAACTGGGAAGGAAAAGGGCACTCCCCACCTCTTAAGAGTCAGAGAAGTGTCCTCACATAAGGCATGGGAAGTTCAGAAATGCCAGCTCTGGATTTAAAAAGGGCAATCACCCAGAAAGGGATTTTCAAGAAATATCAGATATTTTAAAATCTACAGCAAATATTTTTCATCTGTAAATTTCTGCTCCAAATCCCAGTCGTCTGGGTCAGTGTTAATTCCAGAGCAGCAAAACATCACATCAAAATCAGCAAGGCAGTCTATCGTCAAAGTAGGAGTCATGCTGAGCATTACTCTTTACAGGTAGCCTTAATAATGGGGAATAAGTACTTACTGAAATGGTAAAAGGAAATGTTAATTTAACTATTAAACACATAATTATGTTAAGTACTTGTTTCTGCAATTGTAACACTTCAGCTTGATGCAAACTCACTTTCTGGACTGTGCAATGAAATTTTTTTTTTTTTTTAGCTATAAAGAGGTAAAACACGGGAATTGCTGCTACAAAGATTATTACTTAGAATTTATGGAAGTGTTTTATAAAGGTAAAGCATCACACAAGACAAGAACTACAGACATGTTTCAGCAAAGCACAGCTGAGCTCCTCCAGCAGCTTGCTGCTCCTGCTCCTCCACTGGTGAACAGTCCCTTCCCTGGAGGCCACACACTCCCCTCATGTCCCTCATCTCGCCGCTGCTGCTTCTCCGGTGTTTTGTTGAGCTGCCTCAATTTGTTAAACCTGCAGAAACCAAACCTGGCCCCCTCACACTAAATTTTTGGCAATTGCTGAGCTCAATGGACTCAACGAAGGGTCCCCCAGCTGCGAAAGCTGCTGTTGGGGAGGGGACGGGACCAGAGCAGCCGGGAGGGCGAAGCACAGGAGGGGGAGATGGGCAAAGGGGAAATAGAATCACCTCTTCTGGCTTTACGACAGCTCAGATGAATGGCACACTCCTGTTTACATACAGATTCAGCAGTTGCTGAACTACAACCAAACTAAGGGTTATGCACATAAGCAGTTATAAATTTTGACTCATCAAAAAAAAATCCAATAAAGTAAAAAAAAAACCCCAGAAACAACCACATTGTAGACTTGCTCCAATTAGCAAAATCTCTTTAGCATTTCTGTATAAATAGTTATATTCCATTTTAGTATGGCAATGAGAAAATCAGAAATACCTGTTCTTTAACTACAACCACCTTTCTACTCTGAGAAAAGAAAAAACCTACTGTGTAAATCATTGCTACAACTTTGCAAAATGTACTGCCTTTGCAAAAATCACAAAATATTTCTACCCAAACATCTTTAACACCTACATCATTTCTAAAAAGTCTACAGATTTTCAAATAATTACTAGCACTTTCATAAATATTTAATGCCGTCTACAAAAGTTCTTTGACAGAACTAAAAACGCACTGTGCAAATCCCAATTTTCTTTTACTGACTAAATAATCAACCCAACAATTTAGAAATCTGCCTTCAGCTTCATCAGTATTTTTCCAATTTATAAAGAACTAATGTAAAGGACAATATACTTGCTATACTCGTCATCTGCACCAGGGGAGTGTGGGGGCTGAAAGCCGAACTAGCAAAAGGAAAAAGACAAACCAAAGCAGCAGCTGGAGGGGGGGCGGCAGTTTTCAGCTGGGTGAGTGACCTGGTCTGGCTCCTGGTGCAGCCCCACCACCTCTACTGTCAGCACGAGGCGCGCAGCGGGACCGCACGGAGGGCGGGAGGCACAGCTATGCTTCCAAGCGAGCGCCTCTTTGGTAAGCTTCAACTGGGTTATAAAACCATAACCGGAGAGACTTAAGATCTGTAATCTCTGATTTTACCTGACAGAGGGGTTAATGAAGCTCACGATAAGCAAACGCTTGGTTGAGGTTTCCCTCAGTGAAACCCTCACCCACTGCATATGTCCCTGGTGAATCCTGCATGTCCATACACATCTCACTCATCACCTCAAACAGTCACTCAAAGTACAGACTGGACCAGAAGGGCACTTTTGCTTGGGTGTCGGGTTTGAGTTTTTTAAAAACTTTTTATTTTAAAAAGTTCCATACGATTGTGCCACTTTCTTGAGAGCACGTGCACTGAGAGGGAACGCAGGAGAGACATTTCACAGTCTGCCAAATTAGCATCTGCAGGAACAAATTACAATTCCTTTGTTCTCCTGCATGGCACAGTCTGATCCAACCCTCGCTAAAAATTAATACACCAATAAAACGTATCAGAAAAGGAAGGAAAAAGAAAAGTCCTGAGAAGTCCACAAAAGCTGGAGTTGCAGCAGAAGGTCAGGCCTCCATAGGGTCAGGCTGCTGGCAGCCCTGCACAGCTGCAGCCCTTAAATTTGGGCAAACTGGTTACCTGCATGTCCAAGTAGGGGCCAACATGATGGATTTAGAAACATAAACCCAAGAATAACTATAGTGGGAAACTGAAGTTTAAATTGTTAGACGGTAAATATATGGCAAGCATTACTCTACTGTGCATACAATCCTTACAGAGTATCCCTAAAGAGCTGTATTTTTCTCTAAATTTGCATATTTTCTTGCTCTACACAGTTATGACTGCTAAGTGCATATAAAAGAACTGTCATGAAATCCGAAAGAGATGAAAAAAAAAATAATCAAAGTCACACTTAGAATTTTATGAGGGATGCATTTAAAATCCTACCTGATTTGCTCTTTCAAGGTCTGTCATGATCATCTCGATTTCATCAGCCCTGGGAGAACAAGAGAGCAGAAGTACCGTTATATGAAGAATGCCTGCTGTAGGAGTTCATGCACAGTGCAACTGCAACATTCATACAAACAATACCAATTATCAGTATTTTTTTAAAAGGACACAGTAAGACCCATCAGCTAATCTTTTGACTGGTGAAATCCTCTTGGGCTTCAGCTCTGTGGATTGGTTTGCAAGTCTCCAATTCCTTTGCCCATTCCCTTTTTGCAATGAAATAAGTCTATCGATATCTGAGCATACTCATTAGATCTTTGAAGATCTTACTCTCCAACCTGAAGGGCAGCGTCATCTTTCCTACATGTAAAGGTGCTTCACAAGTAATAATTACAGAGAAGTCAAAGACAAAGAGTTCTTCAGTCAACTACTTGTAGACACATACACAAAAGTAGTCCTTTACTCTTCTGTTTCAGTGTGCCTAGAAGTTTGATTCTAAATTTGGTTTAAAAAAAATACCATGAGGTCAAAGAGACCAAAAAATTTCGTTTTACATTACACAGAAAAGAGTTTTTTGACACAAATTTATGAAATGCTATATTTAGACACAGGCTCTTAATGTACTTCACAGAGCTGAATAGGAAAGTCAAAGGGTTGAAAACTATACAAATAGTCAAGGAAAAATAGATCCTTCAGACACGTGTGTGAGGTGGCAGCTACCAGCCCTGACCTTTTGAAAACCCCAGCATTTCTAAGACTTTGCTCACATAAATGGCTCCAATCCTTAAGCAACCTTTTTTATCATTGTGCTGAATCATGGGCAAATATTTCACACTCATGCTCTTACCTGTGAAAGGTACTGGGAAAAGGGCCTACAGACCGAAAAGTATGTTCTGTATCAATATAAGACGACATACTACTTCTCCCCAGACTTTTTGCCTGTCTTCTACCGCTGGACCATATGGAAGCACTAAAAACTACCCTCATCTCCTATCAACAGCAGCTTTAACCAGCAAGTCCCTTTGCAATCTGCCAACACCATAATGTCTGGTTTTTGTTTTTAATCTGTAGCAGATCATTATCAGGAAAAGCTGTGAAATACTGGAATTCCCTTCCTCTGCCGATACAGAAAAGTCAGGGTTTGTTTTTCTGCTGATCGCACAGAAGATCCATTTTTCTGTGCAGGTGTTTACTGGGAAAGATGGTTAATTGAAGTACATCAGGCACACTCATCACAGGACAATTACACTGAATATTGCCTTACTCTTCCAACAGCATTTTAGGTTTCTGCGTGCACACTTAGGGAAATACAGTAAAAGATCATAATAAGTAAATGTGTATGTATATAAATTAATGGAAAATTATTTTTAATTACAGCCTTTAATGTTGTCTGGGCAACATGAATTGCCTTTTGAAAAAATCTTTTGGACAATAATGGAAAACAGATTAACATGTGTTTTCTTGTGCAGGAGAAGCTAATGTGCTCTTACATTGGAAAAAAATCATGCACACAATGTTTTGAGCTAATAATAAATAATAGACATTAATTACAGAATTAAACAATCACTCTTTCGGCAAATAAGGAATCAAAGTGCCAGAAGACTCCTGGACAAGTTAACATCAGCCTACAATAACACTTTCTTTAGCCTCTGTAGTTCTGAAGAAACATCTTTTGTTTTAGACTCCAGACCCAAAATACATGTCTGTTTTGTTAATCCACACATGGAAATTACAGTAGTTCAGAGAGAAAAATGTCCCTAAGACCATGCGAGTGACCCCATTATGTATCTGTAATAGAGATGAGAGGGAAGAAAGCATCCTAATGCACCAAAAAAAAAAAAGTTTCCCAGCATTTTACAAATATTTTTAGCTGGGATAGTGTTAAGGATCTTCTTTATATAAGCTTATGTATTCAGGTTGAATTTATGTGTGAATGCCTCAGGTTATATGGAGCCAGTAAATGATGTCTGGATTATGTCACACGCCTCCCAAATCAGAGCTGGGAATGTCCCATCCCAACACACTGGCTACAGCATAAGCAAATCCAGTTTCCGCTCACTTGTCTGTAGGGCTGGGAGAACAATAAAATCACTGCTTTTCCTCCCAACCTGGGGGGTGCCCGGTATCAACCAAAGGTCTAAAAAACTGCAGAACCTGAGAAGAGTGAAGGAATGACTCAGAAATACAAAACCCTTGACTGGGAGAGGAGAGGCGCCCTGTTTTGGGAGCAGAAGTGCCATTTTTCAGTTCAGCAAAGGGAAAGGCTTGGCTGCGGAGAAGAGAGTCTGACACAGGAGAGATGAGTGGAAAGGGGCAGAAGTGTGAGGGGTCTGGACCCATCAAAGGATCCTCAGCCACCTTGGAAGGTC
>KL289408.1:3185-19275 GCA_000699545.1 Podiceps cristatus | reverse complement strand
CCTACACTGAATTTGTGCTACAAGCCCTTCTTTTTTCATTTGGGTGCCACTCACTTTAGCATAGTATTATTTTTTCACCTTAAGCAGTGCAATTTAGTCACTATCTTTATTTACTACAGAGAGATTCACTTTCCCATTAAAAAGAAATAAAAGAGTGGTTAGCATTTAGCAAAAGCTCACGAAAGAGGCAGTCTGCATGTACAAGAAGAATCTCTTCTACTTTCTTTCTCTCAAGCTACAAGAATCCAATTACAATTGGATCTTTTTCTCTGTAGACAGAGCTGATGGAAAAATGTCAAGTATTAGCATTTTCATTGAAATCTACAGTAACCATAGCTATTTTATTGAAGTTGAAGAAAATGTCCATCTACAAGAAGGGCCGGAAGGAGGATGTGGGGAACTACAGGCCTGTCAGACTGACCTTGGTGTTGAGGAAAGTTATGGAGCAGATCATCTTGGGTGTCATCACATGGCACATACAGGACAACCAGGTGATCATGCCCAGTCAGCATGGGTTTATGAGAGTCAGGTCTTGCTTGACTCACTTAGTGGATGAGGGAAAGGCTGTGGGTATTATCTACCTAGACTTTAGTAAAGCCTTTGACACTGTTTCCCACAGCATCCTCCTGGAGAAACTGGCTGCTCATGGTCTGAATGGGCATAATCTTTGCTGGGAAAAAAAACTGGCTAGATGGCTGGGCCCAGAGAGTTGGGGTGAACGGAGTTAAATCCAGTTGGCAGCTGGTCAACAAGTGGTGTTCCCCAGGGCTCAGTACTGGGGCCAGTTCTGTTTAATATCTTTATTGATAATCTGGACAAGGGGATTGAGTGCACCCTCAGTAAATTTGCAGATGACACCAAGTTGGGCAAGAGTGTTGGTCTGCTTGAGCATAGAAAGGTTCTACAGAGGGATCTGGACAGGCTGGATCAATGGGCGAAGGCCAATTGTATGAGGTTCAACAAGGTCAAGTGCCAAGTCCTGCACCTGGGTCACAACAACCCAAGTGGTTTGAGTCACCATCCCTCGACACCAAGAGGTGGTCGAATCACCATCCCTGGAGACATTTAAAAGATGGGTAGATGAGGTGCTTAGTGACATGGTTTAGTGGTGGGCTTGGCAGTGCCATGTTAAAGGTTGGACTTGATCTTAAAGGTTTTTTCAACCTAAACAATTCTATTATTCTATAAAACTTAATATACAAAAGGTCTTCTTTTCTCAGATCATGCTATGTCATTCCACTACATCCCCAGAAGCTCCCCACATCTCCTGCCCAGCCCCATGAGCACTGAGTCATACATACCAAGCAGACCATCTCCAGTCTGAGAAACTACATGGACTGTTTCCACCAGGCTGACCTGGTGGCTAGACAACTCACTTGATATGTGAAGAGATCAGGACTCACTCTCTACTGCTGCTTTCCAGAGTGGAATGAAGAGCAATGGGAACACTGCTTAAGAGGAGATTTGAAGTTGGGAAATTTGAAGCTGATTAGATGCCAGATGTCGAGAACATTTGGACACTGAGACCACAAAAGGCTGAGATCTCCTAAGGAGTCTAAGGTGAACTTAACATGCCATGCAATCACTGACAGTGACTGAGGTTTTGGAGCATGAAATCAGGACACTAAGACAAAAAAAAAAAAATAAGAAAAAAAAAAAATCAGTGAAGACTAGAACAAAGTGAGGCAGTGTCAACAGAAGTGGAATGAGGAACTGGGGAAGAGGCAGGAATCGGGCAAAGGGTGCTCAGAGGGAAAGGGCAGGAGGAATGGGCAGAAAAGTCTGTTCCAGATAGATCAAAGTGCTTGAATAAAAGCCAAGAACCCCACAACTAATCACGCCTTGCTTACAGCAAATATCTGCAAAACACTGGCAAAGTGCCCACTCTCTTTCTCGTGTGGGTTCACATGGAGGATGACAACTGACTGCAAGCAGTTACCCTGCTAGCTCCAGTGGCAGTGTTTGGGTGGTGGATATTTAACTCCATTAAGCATCCTTACAGTTTCCAGTAAGATGCCACACATCAGAGTTTCTAGGGGTAAAAGAGGAGTTCAGTTTACTGCTACTACCATTTGTTTCAAAGAGGTGGCTGCCCACGCGGCATTACATACATTCAACGAGCATCTAATGAGGAGCTCTAAACTTAGGCCATGCTAGAATTCAGTCTCCTGGCATGGGGGTTCGGGATCAAGACTTCAGAAGTCTTGAATCTTCCTGATCAAAAATAAATGGCAGCTGGACTCTGAACATATAAAAGGCGACTGAAAATCAGACCATGGTCTGTCACAGCAGGCACCTCAAATTAGCAGACACTTTTAACAGTAATCTTTCAGTGGAATAACTCTCAGCTGGAAAAAAAGGAGGTAATAGTACCCACTCATCTTAAAAGTGTGTTTGTGCGAATAAATAAATTACCATTTGAAAGTCATTCAACAAATTTTTATTGCTGAGCATCATAAAAGAATCTAGCAAGGAAATTAATTATTCTGTTTTCAGATAACCAGTTAACAGCTGGGACTACGCTGAATAATAGCTATTTCTATACAGACATGACTATAAGCAACTGAACTTGAGCTCCAACCATCAGGTCCTTTCTCACCTAGCAAGTTCAGCTCATCCAGACAGCAGGTAAGGAGCTAGAACTAACAATCACTTCCAGTCCACCCCATTTCCAGAGTAAATTACTTGCAAGCCTTTTTACAAGTAGAGAAGATCAAATATATGCAAACTCTTGTAAAAATAACAAGCTCTTAGTAAAAATATCCCATTCTGCTGCTGCTTCTACAGAACATGAGTTGAACCGGTACAAAACTGTGCTGTTTACAAGCACATTCCTCCACTCTCTGGGCTGGTCCTGGGCTCAGGGGACTCTAGCATTTACAAACAGCTTAATTTTTTGATAAAAAACTGAATAAAAGCAGCTACGTTATTTACTAGCCCTCCTGAAAGCAGAAGATACTGCCATTAAAAGCTTGAGCCTGCTACTTTTTAATATCCTCCCACGCACTATGTGAAGTGTCAGGACCCTATTCTCAAAAACTGGGAGGAAACTCAAGCACTGATTGGGTGTTTTTTATGGTTTTAAGTTTGCATGCAAAGACATTTAAATCTCTTTTTTTGCGGTTTGCTGCTCACTGAAACCCATTGCTGCTGGTATTGAGCAACTGTTCCTTAAACTCATTATTAACAATCATCTTAGGCACTCCACAGAGCATGTGACCTTGTAATTATATGAAGTCAAAATACTGTTTTCAGAGACATCTTTATTTCTGGAAGTTCCTGACTTACAAATTCTTGACACTGCAACCTTCTGGTTGTCTAGATGTAGTTCAAAGCTAGCTGGCGAAATTTAAGCACTGTCTGTGGATATCTAAATAGAAAGGTGAACCAACCATGATGTTCAGATGACATTCCCTGCAAGATACTGATAAGAGTTCATGCTTAAAGAAAATGGGAGTAGGAAGTCCTGTTCCTTTCATCACCAGACTGTATATGCTCTGGTCTCTGGTGCTTCCACCTTACACTACTGCAGCAAATCTGATCAGGAATATTGTCCTTACAACTCACAAGAACAGCTGCTTGAAAGATGTTTTGGATAGTAAAAGTAGCTGCAAGCATGCCATCTTCATGCTCTTTCTGTTTTACTTTCACGTTCACAGTTACGAGTTTGTTTTAGCTGCTGAAGCGTTCCTCTGTTACAAAAAAAAAAAAGTCACAATCAGTTGAAAGACCTGCCTTGTCCCCCACACTATTGCTCTCTTCCTGTAAATATCCTCAACCAGAAAGCAGGAGTCTTCTGTCTTCTGCAACAATGCTGACTATCCACATATGTTCAGCTCCCAGTTTAAATGGGTATCATCTCTTTTTCCCCAGCTTTTTACCTAGAGGAAAAGCCACCAATAAATACAGTTTTGCAAAGCATTTAGAGGTACAGCCTGCCTGAGAAACACGGTGTAAAACAAATCTGTCATGTATTCAACTACTATTATGACCTAAATAGAAATGAAGTATTTAAGAAGGATTTAGTGTTCCAGGTTTTAGAATCCTAAATATCAGTTAATCAGTTAAAGTGTCTTATGCGTACCCACAACTTTCCATTTTGCAAAGGTTGCTTACTTATAATTACCCCCAAAGCTGTCTGGTGGAGTTAATAACAAATTCCAACTTTCAATATAATTTTCAAATTGATTTTTCAGCCTTTGACATTGTTTTTACTTGCTTTGTGAAAACAATTCTCTCTTGATACTTAATAAAAAGCCTGTATAGGTAGCTATAAAAGGGCTATCACAAAGAAAAGTATCATGCCCAGAACCTCCTCCCTCCTTCTGCCCAATTGTTCACAGCTTGGTGTTTGGGCAGAAGGGGTCATGGGAGTGCCAGAAGCAGTAAAATGAAAGAAATGTTATTAAAAAGGGAGGGGGGGTGGGTAGAATATACACTTGACTTATTTATGTTCCACCGAAAGTCCATCTAACCCCATATACTGTCCTTAACAGAAGCCAAAAATGAGAGCCTAGAGCAGATACAATGAAGACAGCATGTGTGCTATTTCCACTCAGCATTCAACTCATCTCCAACTATGTGCAGCCAGAGGAATTCTGAACTTCGATTTGGGTTTTATGTATTTAGTAATCCTCAGTCCATTTCTCTTCAACAAACATCCATTTTCCCTTAGCACAACTAAACTTTTAGTGCTCAGAATTTCCCATGGCAAGGAGTTCCACAGATTACCTGGATATTGTACAAAGAATCACCGCGTCATATAAAGAGAAAGGCCTTTTGTTAGTATCATCTGATGATGCCCATTTCTTAAAATGGAGGTAACAAAGAACATCTGCAGCTTATCCACTCTCTCCAGCCACCCATGACCTTGTTTGTATCCTCGTCTGACCTCATAAGGGACCCTGCTTTAAGCAGGAGTTTGGACTCGCTGATCTCCTGAGGTCTCTTCCTAATCTGAATTACCCTTTGATCCTACGGTTTTATAGATACCTGTAGTTTCCCTCCACAGTTTTTTTTCTTCTATCCAGAAGAATCCCAGCCAATTTAGTTGTTCCTTATACAGGAACCGGTCCAAACCTTTTGGGGGCTTTTTGTCCTACTCCAGTCCTACAATAGTCTTTCTGAGACAGAAAATCAGCAGCATCCACAACATTCAAGATGGAAGTGATGGTAAGGATTTTTGCAGTGGCTTCACCATCTTCCCTGCTTTCCATTCCTTTCCTTACAACTACTAACATTTGATCTGCTTTTTCAACCAACTTTATATATTGAGATGATATTTTCATAGAGCTGTTTATCAGACTATAACATCAAGGTGTCATTCTTGTGTGATAAGAGCTTAGAGTTCATCACTGCCTATGGAAAGTTAGGACTGGTTTTCTTCTGAGCATTCAAGAGTTCTCCTTTCTTTGGGAAAAGTAGCTGAAGCACTTAGATTGTAACCCCTTGCTGGTGAAAGAGGCAAATTTTATTAGTTTTTCAAAGTTTTGAAAGACTTATTCATGGCACTCGGGTGTTGCAGCACACAATGCTATATAACACACCTGCTTTCAGGAACCCAGCTGCTGAGTAACATGAACCCCTTTACAAGTCCGAAATCAGTGCTTGGGTGCAGAAATACATGAATGGGGAGAAGTGGGCACATAAAGACTGGGATTCACAAACACCCGCGCATTGAATACTCTGGGGAGACTCAACACAAGTTGCTACAGTCAGGGCATGGACTTCGGTCTCACCTCTCAAAGAATGTTTTCCTTCTGCTCAGGTTTCACAGCTCTGAGCTCTTTGGCACTCCTAAGCACCTAATCCAGAAAGACCCTTCTCAGAAAATAGAGAGTATCACATGTTGTGTTTGTTTATGTTCTTATTTTTCACTAGAGAAGGTGTAGGAGCTCTAAGTGCAAATAACTCCTTTTCACTGACAAAGAGCAACATAGGTGCTGTAGCTACCTGCATCCACAGGGAAGAGTATTGATCCTTTTTTTCCAAAAGCACAAGGCCATTGTATGAGCTGGGACTGGAGCACCAAGAGTCCCAGCCAAGTACCCCAACCTCCACAGGAGGTTTTTGCTTCTTGGCTAGCAAAACCATTTGATCTAAAAATCAGAAGTGACCTACACTGCACCAGCTGGTTGGTATAGCACTGTTGGGATGGATATGCTGGAAATTCACATTAGTTTACAGATAATCACTGTCCTTTAACATTAAAAATTCCACAGCCAAAAGGCTCTTTTCCTATAAACTACTACCTAGGAGGTTTTTCTACTGTACACAAGTCAGACAGACGATGATTCTTCTCATACTCCCATCTAACAGAGATACATAGATAGTGCATATCAGAACTTGTCTTCAGTAGAAAACTGTATATATATTTACTTATCTTACTTTCAAAAGCAATTTCCTAAAAAATAAGCAGTTGTGAAGAGCCCAGAAACGCCATAGTTCGTAATCAGCTCTCTTTAGTATGTACCGTATTGAATATTCTGCTCACCATGGAAGCTAAGCAAAAATAATGAAAATTTAGTAGATTTCATTCAGGAGGCAAAGGGATTTGGTTAACATCAAATTCAGTGGTCACTAATCCCACTTTCCCTGTCCCTTTCTACCCAAGTAACACAAATATTTTAATTCCCCAAATGGTAAAATTCAGCATCTTGAGCCCTGTTAAATCTTATAAGCCACAGTAAATTCTATTTCTCTGATTAAACAGAGAGTATTTACAAAGACCATAAATAAACAGTGTGTGTGAGTTGTTCTTTTTCATACCACCTGACTAAGCACTTTTTACTTTGACATCATTCAGAATGATGTTTCCGCTACACATTTTTGTCCAAAAGAAAAGAAAAGGCAGTCCTTGTTGAGGGTAAGGGAATGTAACATTTCAGGCATGTAATCCTGCAAGAAGATGCAGATAAACCTGTGCCTTGCCCAAGGTTCCACCTTTCCATTATGCTTTACTCTTATTTCCTTCCTGATCGCAATTGTTTCTGAAGTAAGGTTCTCCCTCCAAGATGCATAGTACAGTTGTCTTTAGTCCTTTCCATTGTTTATAATATTACTTTACATAGAAAAATGTCTAAGGAAAAAAAAAAAAAAAAAAAGAAGAAATTAAATATAAGCAACCCCCCAAGCAGTAAAACTACTGGGAAAATATCACTAGAGAGTCAGTCAATTCTGCCAGTATAAGAATGTTAGTCCTCATTCCCTCAGTGGTTCTCCACAGAAAATTAAATGCTGTATTATGAGAGACCAAATAATTGATTTCTTCAAAAGACTTGTGGTAAAAGGCCTTGTAAAAGTTGCTGCTTACAGATAACAATACCCATCACAGATCAGGACAGATTCCTCGAGCACTGAGAGAGTTTTATCTCACATTTGCCATTACAGTGCATTCTCATTCCCTCTTCTGGAGCATTTCATGCCCAGTTTTACATCTCTGGAGTCTGCAGGATTGAAGAGTGTGGGCATAAAATGATGCCCCAGGTGCCAGCCACCATCAGACTTAAGATATTCAATCATACAAAGCTGGAGGCGTGGGTAAGTTAAGCCAATGGACTTCAACTCAACTCAGTAATGAACCAACTAATGACAGGAGGGCACAGAGTCTCAGAGCCCACCTGAAGTTTGGTAGGTCATCCCTCATATTTTCAGATGCAATTATCCACTGCAACTCTCCTCAAAATAACCACCTCTGATTAATGTCCAGGAAGAAACACCATCATTTAAAACCAAAGACTATTAAAGTATTTATTCATGTTCTAAACAAGATAACAATGGCTAACTTTGAAAAACAGCACAAAAAAGAAAACAACTTTGAAAGCAATAAAAGGAAATGCAGGACTATTAGAGCACAGATCTCACTGCTGCCTTCTAATGCAGTTCTCAAGACCATGGAATCACACTGTTGCACAAAGAAACACAACAAAATGAAAATTGAGATCTTTGTCTCATGACTGTCACTACCCTTCTGTGTGCAACAGCAGGCTGAATACTTGTTAAGCCATTTCAAGATTTAGATCAAAATTCCATACTACTGCTATACAAGTTTCTTCAAAAACAGCAATATCGAAGTGAAGAAAGTTCAAAGATAAGGCTGTTATTTTGTTTTATGAGTAATAAAAATGTGTAAATGATAAAAACATCACAGAAAAGGAATTTATGTCCTTGCAAAACCAAGTCACGCTGCCACAGGAGTGAATTACTAGTACTTTTAACACAACAACTCAAGCTTGCACAGAAAACAACTACTTTACAGATTCCAGTTTTTCATTTTAATAAGCATTAAAGATCATAGGAGACAGCCAAGAGTTATGTAGTATCCTTTCCTCCAATGTGCCTGTGACATGTAAAATGCATTTACAATGAGCAGAAAGAAATTTAAATCACTGTATACTCAGTCCCAGAAGCTGCTGCTCAGATTAATCCCAACCCAGCAAAAGAGCCAAGCTCGTGCTGAACTTTGAGTAAAGTCAATAGTCCCAGCTAACTGTCTAATCACAGTGCCCCACACTCTTCAGGACAAATGATGTAGAGCCTGTCTCCAATGGAATCAACGAAAGAAAACAACCTGAAATGGCAGCAGCAACCCATATTTCATTAGCCCTGTACAAAATGACAAGAGAAACTGATTACTTCTAACTTGTTGTTGCAGAAGCTACAGTCTGAATTTACAGGAAGCCAGTCACTTTGGAACAAAGCCAGAAAAGTTACCTCTTATTTATGGCAAAGAAGGAGCCTACACACCAGGAGTTATTGCAGTTAGCTGACTGAGCTCACGCATTAGCTTGAGCCACTGTAGCTCGCCTGTTCACCCATACCTTAAAGTGTTAATAGACTTGCTATTCCAAAGTTTTTGAATTTGGGGGTTTGGGGCTTTTTAGCCACCTGGATTTGTAATGTAAAATGAAGGAGAGTTAGGAAAAGAAAGAAAAGAAGAATGTTACCTGAAGGCCCTCTATGGCTAATCTAAGCATGCTTGGAGTGAGCTTGGAGGCCTGCTTGAAGGTGAAGTTGCTCCAGTCTATAATCAAAACAAATCCATTCACTTGAAGCTCTGGGTCTTCTATCATGGCTTCTAAAGAAAGAAGTATGGCACGCAAAATATCCACCAGTGTGTACCTGTGAATGTCAAGGGGAGATTCGGTTAAGAAAGGAGCAACAACCACGGACACGGAGAAGTTCCAAGGGTTCTTCCTTTGAACTGCTTGTCAAAAGTTTAGATCAAAGGAGTGCAAACATATCCTCAGAAGTCATGAGTAAGTAAAGCTGGGAAAGTCTCAAAAGCTCAATTAGCTGAACTCATCCTCTGGAGCATGATTATGTACATCTAGACCATTAGCCAGACAGGACAAACTACAAGAATGTAACACACCAAAAGCAAATTTCATCTTTTCTGTAATCTCCTAAACTGCTCTAATATCTCTGCATTTTATTAAACCTCTGTACAAATGTATCTATGCAAACTGTATTTTTCTAAAATCATAATGATACCAAAACCTGAGTCTAACACCATAAGGCCAGACCCAAAGTTTCCTCCTATATTTTAACAAGAGATTGGAATAACAGCTTCTACAAAATCATCAGCTAAAAAAGGGATTTCCACATGCTCCCCTTGTCCCCCTCTCTGGGTAATGTTTTCTCTTAAAACCTACAAATGGTATTATAAAAGGCTGATTACTCAAGGATCTTGAAAGCAGAAAGTAATTCACACTGCAGCTTTGAGGTGTTTCTGGTTAAGAGCAATAATAACCTTTTAAGAGTTACTTAACTGCCTTCTGAGTACTGAGTACATTGTATACCCAAATTATGTGGTTTCTGGAGTAAATTTTGAACATGGTATTCATCCATCCTAGAATTTTCTATGTTAAATTTGGGGTTACAAAGATGCTACCTACAATAAGTAATTTGTGTTTTACATATATGCACATAATCTTTTCTTAGATTGATGATGATGTAAAAGAAGACACAATTCCATATTGCCAAGTCCTGTTGAGTATAATCTTTCTTTTTTGAAGCTAAAGCACCTAATACAGCAGCTGATTAGCTTAAATATATACAGCAATGTCATCTTTAGACTGCCATAGCTATTAATCAACTTGCAGTGTAGCTTATTGGGGTTTTTTAAAAAAGGCAAAACACCTGAATTATCTGGACTTTTTTAAGAGATAAGAAAGTAGCAGTTTAAGTTTTGATTTTTTTCCAGGCTCAACTATGTTTTTTATCTAAAAATCTTTCTTAAATGTAAGATAAACAGTTACTGAAATAGAGGTAAATTTGCCAGTTTGCACAACAGTATTAGATGCTGCATTAGAAAACCAGAAAAAAAAAAACAGAAAAATATCAGACAAGTAAATATTCCAGGACAAAAGAAAGAGTTAAATCTTCAGTGTTTGTGCAAGTATTTTTAAATAAGGCCCTTTAAAAGTCTCCCATGATGGCATCAAACATAGACGTTCTCAAAATTATGAGTCCCCAGAGAAATCTTCACCATGCTGCATATGTAGCAAAGAGCATGTGTGCCTATTTAGAAATTACATTAAATTATACTGAATTCTACTTGCTTTAATAAGAGTACACTGTTCCATTGTGTACATAATTATATTTTGAAAGTATCTGCAAAAGGAGAGAATACAAATGAAATTAATCTGCTTTAGCTGATTTCTCGCATCTTTCCATCTGGTTTTTTGTTGTTTTTTTTTTAGCCAACTAAAACTCAGAGAACTTCTCAGCTATGTGTTACTAGAAAAGGGATTAGAAAAGGACTCTTACTGTCAGCCTAACACAAGTCAGCAAGAAAAAGTCTGTTTTCCCCAGAAAACACTAGGGGAAGCATTGTTTTACATGAGTCTTCATTTTGGAGGCCCTTATTTTGTTTTGAATTTGGTTTGGTTGACTGAGATAAAATTGTTCGTATTCACTCCTCTCCTTTTTGCTTTTCTGAGATTTAAGTTTTCTCCAAGGCTTTACTTTTCTCAGATCTAAGGTTTACAGGAAGTTTGGCATGCTCCCTCTTCTTTCCTCAAGTTTTTTCAACTGGGAGAGGAAACAGCACATCAAAAATTCTTCTCTGTAATTTTCCTATAGAAATCCTCAAAACAGTAAAATTCTCTATTTCCTTTTGGTAGGGAGGAAAAAAAAAAAAAAAAAAAAAAAGACCATTTCTATAAATGTAGTTTTGTCTGGGGAGGACAGGACATGCCTTAAAACCTATTTTAAAGGAAAATGTTCAAAACCTGGATCCTTAAAATCGCTAGCGCAATTTGATCATCAAAGAACTGTTAGGCCAGAACCTTGTTTTTGCAGTAGGCACGGTGAAGCAAACCTGAAGCATCCAGCTCACCCTGGGCCAACCTGCACAGGGGCTGGTGTGGCAAAGCCAGCGCCTCCAACATGGCGCGACTAACACTCCCCTTCTCCCCAGGCAGAGCAGCTCCCCCAAGCCCAAAAGCTGGACACGCGGGGAATATGCCACCATTACTGCTGAGGCCTCTGAATAACCAAACAAATATTTCCAGCACCGTAATTTGAAGAGCAACCTGATGAAAAATTAAATCATTCATCAGCTCTTTCCTAAATGCGTTTTCACATGTATAATGGGATATGTAGAGAGTGTTTGACAGCATGGAGACTACAGATGGGTTTACTGGCACTAGAATGGTCTTAGTTCACCTAGCATATCTGCAGATCAGTCCACCTATCCAATAAAACACTGGTGCATGGATGGCGGAGGGCACTTCATCAACACGGGAACTAAAAATCCCCTGTATGACATACATTTTGTACAACTGCCAGCATTAGGATTAAAACACATGCTTAGCCTGAGGGCGAGAGGCTTACAGAGTCATGTTCAGAGTCAGGGCTGGGCTCAGAGCATGGCCAACTGCCTTCAAGCCCCTGGTTACCTCCACAAGGTGGTGGAGGTCTCAGAAATACTATTTTTGTAATTGCTTCATGAAATTAGATGGAGTTACACCGTGCAAGAGTCCTTCCCAGGGAAACATTGCACTGGGAAGGAAATGACATGAGGTGAGACGCTAGGAGAGTAGCTAATGCCTCAGTCTGAGGAAAATCTTCTATCAGAGGTCATACAAGAAACAGACATCAGAAATACTCAAATGCTAAAAGTAGCCTCAATCCCACTTTCAGAGGATCTCATTCTCCAGGGGCAGACCTCCACAAAGCAGGCTGCTGCAAGCACCCTACATCAAGTTCCAGGAGATGGGTCTCAAGTTCCTGATGAAGATCTCTAAAGTCCTCCTTAAGGAGTTCAAGAAGCTATCACATGCCTTGGATTAACAGCTCCCTGGTGGGACAAGACTGATAAAAATCTGGTGCATTAGACATAAAGATTTGTTGTGTATGAGGCCAATTGGGTGTCTAAGACTGGCCATAAAATGCTTTTATGTATACCTAAGTGATAAATGTATAGATGTATACATGTAAACACAAATACACCAGGAAAACTGTCAGGCATCAATGAGACCTGGATTTCAGCCACCACAGAGAGTAACCAATGGTCACAGGGCTGGGTCTTCACAAACCTACGGCATGGTCACCATCACCGTAACTCCTGTTGCAGGTTTGCTTAATGTAAGAAGTACAGACCACAACAGCATTGATGAACCTGTATGTTTACCCACTGGAAAAGACAAAAGGTTTTCTTCTTAGTGAAAACAAGTCCTAAAGAACACGGGTCTAGCTAAAAGCAAGCAAGAACACTTTCTGCCAGAGGAAGGTATATAAAGTACTCTTTAAACCTAAAAAGGCGCATCAGGAGAATACAGAGACATGTCACTAACAACCAAGCTTATCCCCTCAAATACCCTTCAGGGCAATTCGTTGAAGACAGGAGCTATCCTTCATTCTGTAATGGACCTCTTCTCTTGGTTTTGATACCTTGTTTAAGTACAGTACAGAAAACCAGACAAGAAAGTCAAATCCATTAGTAGGTATTTATAGCAGCTTTTACTGTAGGCACATGCTGAGGCAAGCCAGAAATGTAAACCTGGTGTGATAGATGAATTCTTAGGTGCTGCAAATGGCAATCTGAGTACTGAAAGTATCAGCTGAACAGCCCAAGCAAATGAAACACGATTAAGGAAACTGTACTGAAGCTTTCACACAGCACAGACTTATTTGCATAAAGGCTCATCTTTAATCCACTCCAGCCCCATGTTGTCCAACATTGCACCTCACTGCTACTACTGTTCATGTCAGCATCAGGATGCACAGGCTCTGCTGTAACATACACTCCATCCTTGACTGAACTTTAGGGAAATGAAAATCCTATGTAAAAAGAAGGTGGGGAAAATTACTCTGGATTATGTTGCTGAAAATTTTATTCCATGCTGAAATTACTTTCCATATAGACACAGAAATATAACTAATCAGAAGTGAGAAAAAACAGATAAGCTAGTGAATGTGAAATAAATTTGTTTCAAGATGGTTTGACTGCCTTTCTACTTTAAAAAAAAGAAACAAATCAACATATTAGCCTTTAATTTTAAAAGGCTAATTTAAAAAAAAAAAAAAAGGCTTTAATTTTAAAAATCTTTAATTCATTTATGGCTAAATTCAGTTGCATTCACTTGTTTAAACAGACTCTTATGGGACATTTTGTAGCTAGCAAGGTATTACTCATTTCTAGGATAATCGAGAACTCACAGTTAATTTAAATATATTTAATGTCCTCTATTTATAGAACCATGCTTAATTCAATTGAGAGCTTAGACCACTTTTTTAGCCCAGTTGTTAATATGAATAACAAATGCTGGAAATACGTTATCACATATATATTATGTATGTATGCACTCTTAATGTTCCTTTTCTATATGAGTCCCAGCTTGAGTTCAAATGAGGTGACGACCGGTGTACAGTCGCACTCTACTACCTCTTGAAATTCTTCATTCAGGTTGACTTTAAAGCAATGAGCCTTTGAAGGCCTGACAAGTTAATAGCCACACTGACAGTGATTCTTTCAAATGCTTTGGGATGGCTACCATTTCTACAACAGCGACAGAGCTTTCTAGAGTAATGCCTCACTGAGGTCTTGATTTGTCAAGAACAGAACAGCTCAAACAATTAACTGAGCGTCCCACACTCTTGCAATTTGACTCCGGGAGCAATTTCCCGTTTTCAGAAAAGATAAGTTCCTTGAGAATTTTCCATAGGACATGAACAGATTCAAAGTATTTCCAAGGATTTCTGGGAAAAACAGTCTGGCAGACAGTGCTATCAACTCTTGGTAGTACTTCACTAAGATCTTTCACCTTTACCTCTTGGTAACATCATCCATCCCTTCACTCCCAGGGGCCACTGTGATTTTCACCAGGCCAACAGAAAGAGAAGAGACAGGGAGAATGCAGGGTACAGATGTCTCATGTCAAATCCAGCTATGTCAACGGTTTTCAGTATTTTATGTTCTTGATGATGGGTGGCATCCACCGCATCATCTGTTTAACCAGATTCTGGTTCCAGTCGATTCACATTTGCACTGAATAACAGATAATCTGATTTGGCAGAGTTGCCCTACTATCTCTTGCTATTTGTCATCTCCCTCCCCCTTCTCCCCTGACATCAAGAAATTTCAAGTTATTTTGAGAAATAAAACTGAGTGGCATGAGACTAGCTCTCAGGATGTAAACTGTTAACTAGAAGAGATAAATGGTAAATTTTCTTTGCTTGAGTTTAAGCCACGTGTCTTCTGAAGATCCCAAACACATAAGGAACCCACAATCTGTACTTTAAGCTCATCACTATTTGGACAAGTAAAGGTTTCTTTCAAATGAGCTCTTATGCCACTGTGGTTTAAAAGAGAAAGTTGGTCAAGTCTGAGCCATCATCCCATTTCTAACCTACTGCTCTGGCTTAATATTTTTAAAATTTCAGTGAAACAAGAACCCTCTGGATACAGAAAGGAGTACCCAGAAAGGATGCCTCAGATCTCCTTGGTTTGTCAGTCTAGGTACAAATTTGAATGCTGAAAAGATGGGGGATTGAAATGTCTCTTGCAGCTATTCTGCTTAAATAGTGGCAGCATGCCCTGGGGCCTTAATTCTAAAAACAAAAAGCACCACCAGTGTTACAAAAATGCACAGAAAAAATAGAAACTGCTTCAAATATTTTACCAGATTAGCTCCTAGATTCAGATTTAGTACCATTCATTACTCCTTATGTTAGCCCAGTCTCTGTCACAGCCATGGATGAAGATTCAGCTGATCTAAATTTTACATTGGTATTGATCAAAAGGATCCCTAGCCAAAACACTCACAGTCTAAATACAAGTGATAATGGGCAGATAGGGATACGGGGTGGGGGGAAAGCTAAGAAACAATAAGGCAGCAACAGTCAGCAGGAGAAACTGTAGAAAAAATGACAGTGTTTGCACCACTTAATAATTATTATTTGAAAGATATTACTTCCAAACAAAAATTGAGTCTATTAACCAGGTATTTTGTTACTGATAATATGTTATTATTGTTAACGTTGCTATTTACTTTTTCACACTGCCTCCATCAGAGCTTGAAAAATACCCAGCCAACTCACCTGTGGTTAACGGTGAGCTAAGGAGCAGACCAGCCTCCTCATAGCTACAGAATTTAAACATCCATTTAATGGGGGGAAAACAAAAGTTTCTAGCACTTCTGCACATGAGAGCATAGTTTTGAAAGCAAACCAGTGGAATCTGTCTGCCCTGCTGTACATCATCTGATGCAACAGCAGGGCTAACGGTAAGGAGCGCAGTGGATTTCCTTATTCACTGGGGATGGTGTGAGCTGACTGGGTTGCTGTGACACCGATGGGAACGAGGCATTACTCCACTTCTCTACTGCACTTTTCTATTGCACTTTCTAGGAAAAGTTTTGAGATAATTAATGCAGGGAAAGATTTCAAATAAATAGCATCAAAATGGACTGATGCTCCTAGGGAATTTGTGCACAGGTGCCACGAAGCATATAGAAGAACATGCATGACAACAGATGCCTTGCTGCTGAGAGTTGAAGCTAAGTATACCATTAACTGAAAAACAAAAAAAAAAAAAAAAAAAAACAAAAAAACTTCCGCCGGGGGACAAAAAAAAAGAAAAAGT
>JMFS01136766.1:0-23407 GCA_000699545.1 Podiceps cristatus | reverse complement strand
ACATCCCGTCCTTCTGGTTTGTCAACCGCAATAGACTTGTGTCTTGTTTGTACGTATGAAATCTTGATTCACCTTTTTGTCTTGATGTTTGTAAAAAATCTTAGTTTCCCCCTCAGAAATAATGCATGGCTGCCACCTAACACATGACCCGTCCACTGAATGCAGAAGATGAACATATAATTGAATTAGACTCATGGCATTGATGGGATTGCAGAAAGGATGTGGTACAATAAAAAAAATGATCATTTGATGTTGAAAAGTTGCTGATCTATTATAACATAAAAAAGCCTATGACCCTTGACCCTGAGGTCAATCTTTTGAAAGAAAGGGAAAGCTGAGCGTCTTTATGGCAACTCCAGCATGGTCTGCCTACCAGACTTTTCCATGTAGCTTGTACTATTTCATTAAGTTACTCCCTGGCTTCTTAACCATGAGTTAAAAAGTAATTGCTTAATAATACTAACCTCATAAATATTATCATATGGATAGACAGAATAGCTGTAATTTAGTAATAATGTTTCTAGGTTTCTTCTAGATTTTTTTATCTTTGCTCTTTTTTTTTTTTTTCTTTTTCCCCTCATACTAAGCCTGGATTAGGCAGAAACAGGCAGAAAGTCTGAGCTCATGAGACACCAATACCTACTTTGCTGATGTGAATAGTTTGGATAATTTTCATAAACTTTGAATGTTTATCCAAAATGAACTTTTAATGCATTTTAATTTAATTTTGTGTTATTGTATATCATCTTCCTGATTTTGAGATTCTTTTTGATGTTCATGATAAGTGTATTTGCCTGAAGGAAATACTGGAAAATTTTCATTCTCAATTTCAATTAGAGATAAACAGGAATCAAACCTCTGAATCTCAACATTTCTGAATTTTGAGAAAACTTACATCAGAGCCAAAGTCTGGAATTCTCTCTTTTTTGGAAACTATGTTAATTCTGGATGAACTTTACTGTGTAAATCATACGCCCCTGCTTTTCAAAGTGATGACTGACAGTGTGATTCCTATCAGTAGAAATAAGACAGACAAATTCTGGTGTTTCCCCCTGAAAAATGGGCCTTTCCTTTTTCTTTTTATTATTATTATTTCATATTAAAATTTTTATTATGAAGTCATCACTTGGAGAGAGTTGATAAGTAAGTAGTGTCATAGCTCAATTAATTGCAAGAGTTTCTAAAAGAGCTGAAGTGGGTGAAAAGTAGTGAGGATATTCTCATTTCCACCCCTATACTTTCTGAGAAGATTCGTTATAACTGTATGACTAAATAGCTGAGTCAGTTTTGAAGAAGTCAATCAGAAGCTGGAAATCAAGGTCAGATGCAGAAAACAAAATGGTTTTCCAGTTCAGTGTAGAAACATACACATACTATTTCCACAGAATTCTATCAGACCTGGCCACAGTATACAAAAGATTGCCCTTCACATTTGTCTATAAACTTTCCCTGTTAGGAAAAAGGTGGAAAACCTTGGAATGAGGCTATGCTTCTGCAGCACCCACATAGACACTGATATAAAGAACAGTCAGAAGAAACTATTTTCAGTGTACAACTATCCTACAAAAATTAGGAATTATACTATGTATTTGTGAGTACTATCTACTGATATTTGTTATTGACTAACTTCGTGTATGTGAGCTCTAAAGTACTTTTGTAACCTTGAAGGAATCTGAAGAAAAGACTTGTATTCTACATGACTTTTCTCTTTACGAAATTATAAGAAAAAGTGATGGTTAGAGAAGAGAAGTGGCTATACCTGTTCCATGCCGACCTAAATACTGTTTTATTTTGTTTTGGTTTGTTTTGTTTTTTTAATTTTATAATTGTTATGACCTGGCCAAATTAAAGGTTATGCAAATTAAATAAACCTCATGTTTCCTTTAACAAACCCAAATAAGAGGTGAGAAAGAGTTTTTCTTATCTTCTGCCCAAAACTTACTGTTTTTAAACCTGTGGAATCTGATTGTATCTGAAGATATGGCCTGTAAAGTTTTCAGCTTCCTTCTTTTCTAAAGTGTTTTATGTCAAAGGAATAGAAGATAGATGGTATCCCTCAGACAAGGAGGTCATTTGGGGGCACAAACTCATTAACATAGTAAAAAGAGCTTTTAACTTGTTTCAAAAGCCCACAGGGCAAAAGTCCAAAGGCAAATTAAAACCCGAATAGCAACAACAATCATCGATCTAGTCGTGTGGGTGGAATCTGAAGATGAGCAGAAATCAGAAATGCTGCTGGGGAGACAAGAATGAAAATAACCGGGCAATCTGATGAGGATCTATGTACAAGACATAAGGATCCAATGGCTTGAAGACCGAAACAATAATGACATAAAGAGAGTGGTGGTTGATGAAATATAACACCAAACTGGAATGCTGGTTGCAGAAGACCACAGCTGGTATGTGCCAAGTGAGTGCAAAAAAGGAATAGGTGCTACAGTATACATTAAGGATAGTCATGGAGATAGAATTGTAGGGTCATTTAAGCTTTATCCAGCTGTATTATTTAGTGGGTTTTGCGCTTCTGTAAGTCCACTTGAGCCATTAGGATTTGTTGCAAGAATAAAATTCATATGCCTGTTTGTCTAACAACGTGAACTTGATACTTTTTTTTTTTTTTTTTTTAAATTAAGGAAAATTTCTACAAATAAATCTATCAACCCCACGAGATAAACAACTGAGCTGTTTTGATTTGATCCAGTAGAGGGCAATGACACCTATACACAGTAGCTACTTCAGGGCACCCTTAAAGATACAGTGAGAATAATCACACCACCCCCCTTTTAACCTTTCAGACATCAGGTTAATTAGGCAGAACTCCAGTTCATACATATTATCCCAAGGGAACACGTTACTGTATATTTTTCCTTTTTGATGTACAGCTGCATTATTAAGTCAGGCATGATTTACATATATGATGCGATAATTAGGCCTAGGAGCCAAGATGAACCCATATACTGTGGATAACTAGTTCAGCTTGAATAAGATAAGCTTGAAGATATCACATGAATATCATTTTTATGATTGAACACATGATAAATATTGCATATTGCTGGAAATGTTACCCTGTGGCTGTGCTAGTAGCAGCTTCAAACATCTAATTCTCTCCCCCGTGAAGGTTTATTCTCTTATAGTCTATGTGTATTTATAATTATTATTTAGCATTTATTTAGCATGGTCTGTCTCCTAAGGAATTCACCATCTAAATTAGTCACAGATAGGTGAGTATTAGGTAGGAACTATTTGAGAGAAGGTAAACAGAAAAGATTTGTCTAGGTAGGTCATAAATTGTGCATTTTGGAAACATGTCTTTTAATATTTCAAAAACATCCATTCATATTCATTCATATCTAGCCTCACCTATTATCTGTGTTGATGTTGGCTAGGTGCATTCTCTATATACTACCATTAGGTATTATTTTTAAGGCAATAAATAAACATCCCCGTAATTCAAGGTACATTTTATAATTAAAGCCATTGGCCTCTAATACGGCTTCACTTTGTCTTTCCTTGTTGTGTTAAATCCAAGACATATTACAAGCTTATCAGAGCAGATCCTTCTTTTGCAAGCTATTTCTAGAACAGCATCCTCTATCACACCTTGAAGTGTCATTAGGGCAGTTTATGTAATTTGTATTACTTGAAACTGTAATGAATTATCAAGAGATTTTATATAGGAAGCTAAGGGTTCATCCAAATTCTCAAAGCTGTAGAATTATGTATTGATTGTGTCGTTTACATGATGACATACATTGATTATTATTCACGCTCTGTAAGAAGCTTGTACTGCATTCTAGTGCAATGACTGGACAAACAAGCTTAGGAGGCCTCATTATTCAGTGAATATTGTTGACGCTTGTGCTTAACTATACAGAAATGGATAAAAGGACAAGATACCTGACCTGAAGATTTTGCAACCTACTATTAGAAAGATATGATGATCAGCTGGGACAAGGGATAAGACAGATAGGGTATGTGGAAAACTTTAGGGGGGCTGTCAAGAATCTGATTGTATGATGGCTCATTCTAACCATGTGCATGTGTTGACACTCCTTGATAAATAAAATATTATAGTTGAGAGGGATCTCCTGATGTTTCAACTGAAACGGGTTTTGGCGAAGGATTTTAATAAAATCAGGTTCTAGGAGAACAGAATTAACAGTACAGAGTGGAGGTGAAAGAAATCTGGCGAGGTGGTAATTAATAGGACATCAACACTGGCATCATTTGCAAAGTAGAAAAGAAAATGGAAGGTAATACAAATGAAGACAAAAGAAATAGTCCATGGATTTGCCTAAGATTCAATCTCAGGTTATTATTGGCACTGGGACAAACCTGCCTTTTCTCCTTCGCACAGAGTTTAAATCCAAATCCTTATCTGAATACTGAGGAAAAGCAGAGGTATTTAGATGGGTTTTAGTTGAGGTTACCTCAACAAAGAATGATTTTTTCATACTTAATAAATAATTCTTTCTTATTAGCCGTGTGATAATTTTAATGTTATTCAAGTAACTTGGGACTTTGGTGGCAGTGGTGGTGTTTTATTTTGCTTGTTTTTTCTACTGTGAGTACATTGAGGTCACTTCTGATCAGTCTTTAGAAGGTTGAAGATGCCCGTGAAAGCCAGTTTCTAGAGTAGTCTGCTTTTGTTTGAAATGGGTAATATATACTTTAGTGTTTAAAATAGAAATGAGTCAAGCAAATCATATGTTTGCTATTTACAGAAACTTTTTTAAAGGTTTGGGTTTTTTTTGTTCTGTCTATTCTTATATTAGAAAGAATTTCCACACAGCTACTACAAATCTGAATAAAATCTGTAACTTCTCATCTAAATTTATCATGAGTTTTTAACTATTTCATAGAAATCCAGACATACTTTTAGCAATGAAAACTGAGTTATGGCTTGGGATTTAAAGTGCTTTAAGAAGTTAATAGATTATTTATGAATTCAGGATGGTTTGAGTGTACCTATATGTCTATTCAAAAATCAATTATTGGAAAAAAGTCCATAATGCTCCACAACATAACCATGATTTGTAATTTAGAGGATGATAGATTCTTGACTAGAGTGTGCTGCAGCCCTGATGCAAACAGGCTGGCTTTTCTGTCATGCTGAATATTATACACTGGGACAAGTTAAGTCATGTCTAGATATGCAAAATTATGGCAACTGAGAGGTACTCCATTTTCTTTAAATTACATATTGTTCTTTAGATTTCAGCATAGTGTTCTGCCAATAAACCAAGCCTGGTTGTCTCTGATTTAAGCAGTGACAAACTGAAAACCTTGTGGGCTTGTGATAATGACAACATTGGCTTTTAGGTACACTGGTTTTGCTTTTGTTCTTATTTTAGCATGCATTTTTTATGCCATGACTGTGCATAATCCTTTTTGGAGTAGGTGTGGAGCAGCTTTAAGTGTCTTACTGTGCTGATAGAAAGAAACATCTTCCTGAAATGGTATTTTCAATCATGGTTCTCATTTTAAGAATGAAAATGAGTTCATCGATACCTGCAAATTCCTTGATTTTATTTACACTTGTAGAGTTAATGATAACATAAATGTTTGCTTCATGTTGGGTTGATGAGGCATTATGTTTTCTTAATACAGTCACGTTACTCTGTCAATCTAAATATTGTGTGGGACATATTGACTAGATTTATCACTTCTGATCTATCTTTAGACCTTCATAGATTACAGTATGAGATTAATGCCATGGAGCAAAAAGGGTACAGTCTGTCTCAGCTCAGTTTATACCTTTTCATGTTTCTTCTGGGAAATATCCCTATTGTCTCAAGTGTCATCCTATATGCCTTCCAGTTTTGGAAACTCCATTCTCTTTGTTTTGCTGTGCATTAAGAGTTCCAAAGGCATGGCTCATATTTCTAAGTCTTGCAAGACAAATATTGAATTCAGATTTTTCTAAGTAAAAATCCCTTAAAATGTATTTATTTGTATGTTTAAATAAACACAGATTTTGTTAATCATCTGGGATTTTGTTTTTTATTTGCAAAATTTGTACAATTGAACTTCCATATAAAATTCCCAAATATGTGACTGTTTTTAAAATTATTAGTTTTTTATAAATCTATAAAACTTTTTGTTACAAACTTTATTAACAAAAGCAGTAGTTAACAGATATAAAAATAAGCGAGTTACATAACCATGGCAGGCTCCTGCAGTCTTTAGCTTTTCCCCACAAATGACATACACAACATTCTTGGCTGAAGCTTTATTCAAAACACATTTCAAAGACGCAACTGTAAAACATTAGATCCTTCCAAAGAGCAAATTGACTAATGGGAAGAAACAAGACAGACCTGCTATGCAAGTCAAAAGAAGTCTCCACCTAACCCAAATTCTAGTTTCCAAGAAAGTTACTGGCTATATAAGTCAGGAAGAGACAATTCTTCTCTTAAATTCACTTACTAACTTGGGATAACCACAAATGGCTTTATACAGTCTGTAATCTCCCTGTTGATATCCTTCCTTTTATTTATTATGTTCATGTCTCTGGTGAGTGTCTTCCCAAGACAGGACATCAGAGAAGATTATAATCAACCTACAATTTGACTCCTGAATAGAGACATGGACAGTTTCTATTCTAAAGATCATGTTTACACTCAAAAATACTGGTAAACTGATGTTCTAGTGTGAGGCAGATCACTAGTTTCTTAGGTTTCAATGCCTTCATGTTTACTTTAGATCTGAGGTTAAATATTGATGGACACATATTCACTCAGAGTTGAAATACCTGATATAGTAATTCCTAATTTGCCCTCTTTTCTGCCTCTTAATGCTGAGTGATAACTTTTGGTCTAGCTTGTTATGTTTTAAAACTTGTTTGCCAAAGCTAATACAAACAATATTGAGGGAAGAGAGAACTCACAGATCAATCAGATGAACAGAATGCTGAATCTTCTCTACTTCTCTCAAATATTTCAGACCTTTCATTTGAACTTAATTAGTTTTCTGCATTTTTAATTACAGTGTGGTCTTACTAGAGTTCATAAGCATTATCTGGACAGATCAATTTTGGGTAAGAATATTTTCAAGGGAGGCCTGGGTATTAAAATGAGATTGGTGTCTTGGTCAATAATAATCATCTCTTTAAGTGAATATTGAATTTCTGCCACGGGAAAGCAATTAAGGGTATATGGTGCCACCATCTTTGTACTTACATCCATTTACATCTGCACGACCACTAATAACAAAAGCTAGGATGCACTGAACTCAGGTGGACATCTAGCTGTGTAACTGCATTAGCTTCATTTATATTCATATTGAAATTTTTGTCAAATGTGGCCATGTATTTTCTCCCCTCCTATAATGCATTATGAGCCATTTCTGTTTTTACAAAAACTCTGAGTTTAAAATTAAGCAGGAGATTGATGAAACATTGAAGAAAATCTACTTATTTCATAAATGTGGTAGAATCATTATGTTCTATACAATCACAGAAGAGTCTGACCTTTGCCCACTCAGCTACATTCTTTCTTATGACATGTTAGTCAGTCACCTAACACTGATATACCCAGTGATGCAAATTTTCAATTAAGCACAAAAATAAAAGCCACCTCATGATTACCATGCTATTCTAATGATGGTGTCTACTCACATGGAGACAATTAATAACAGTAGGCCATGTGGAACACCATGCTGGGAAGATGCATTAATGAAAAATTTCATAAGCTTTAAGTTTTTGTTTGTATATTTTTGGGGTAGGATGGAAGACCAGAAACAAGGGGGTATTGTAAAGACACAGGGTTTTTTATGAAATCAAATGCTTTACATATCTGCGAATCCTATCAGACAAAGGTATAGGACCTTGTATAAGAATGACTATTAAATTAAAATAAATGGCTTTTTGGTTTGTTTCTGTGTCGTTGTTTAATCCCAGACAGCAACTAAGCACCAGACAGCTTAGTTGGGATCCGTCTGGGTGGGATGGAAAAGGGAAACAGAAGAGTAAAAGTGAGAAAACTTGTGGGTTGAGATAAAGACAGTTTAACAGGTAAAGCAAAAGCCTCGTGCACAAGTAAAGCAAAACAAGGAATCCATTCCCTCCTTCCCACGGGCAGGCAGGTGCTCAGCCATCTCCAGGAACGCAGGGCTCCATCAGCCTAACGGTGACTGGGGAAGACAAACGCCATCACTCCCAACGTCCCCCCTTCCTCCTTCTCCCCCAGCTTTCTATGCTGAGCATGACGCCATGTGGTATGGAATATCCCTGGGGTCAGCTGGGGTCAGCTGTCCCGGCTGTGTCCCCTCCCAGCTCCTTGTGCCCCCCAGCCTCCTCGCTGGTGGGGTGGGGTGAGGGGCAGAAAAGGCCTTGACTCTGTGTCAGCCCTGCTCAGCAGTGACGGAAACATCCCTGTATTATCAACACCGCTTTCAGCACACAAAACGTAGCCTTATACTCTTACTGTGAAGAAAATTAACTCTATTCCATCCAAAATCAGCACATTCTGTCAGATGAAAGTGCCGAGTGTCATCTTTTGAAGTGTTTTGGTTGTGGTGGTGAGACTCTGTAAATGATAGACCTCTCAGATACATAATGGAATTTCTTCTCAAATGTGATACTGTTTAGATGTGAGGAGCTGGCTTCGGCCTGTCTCAGTCTGTGTGATTTAATTCCCACAATCAAAACTTTTGGACTACAATTATAAATAATAAGCATAATGTGGCCAGTATCCTTTTTTATCCATTGTGAGATGTTAAATTCTGAGATTAAGCAGGAAACTAAAGGTCACCTCACATCCTCTAGGATCACGCTGAGGTGGTGCCATACTTTTGTTCACGTTTACAGAGACAAGATCTATTTGCAAAAATAATGAGAGAATAAAATCAGAGTAGAAGGGAACAATGCAAGTAATTTATTTCAGCTGTTATTAATAGTTTAACCAGTTTTTCTAACTGCAGTAGGCACTGAGGTAGTCCCCAGTTCACAAAAGCTCTTTCCTCATTGTGAATGACATTAGATCAGAAAAAAACTCTAATCTTTTGTGTTTCATTTCTCTTTCATCTTGTTACATAAATTGTTTCCTAGCATTTTCCTAAACAGAGAAATAATCACCAATTTGGAGAAGTAGAAAAAGTAGTGCCCACTTTAGAAATGCATTTGGAAATACTGCATCATATATGCCAAGCTTACTACTGAAGCAAATATAAATAAAGATGAGTCTCCATCTTACTGACATTACCTCATTTAAGATGAAAAATAATTGGTATTCACAGATGAGATGAACATTTTCATCCACCTAGTAATGAGCAAATTAACAAGACACCTACTGAGCTATCTTAAAAAAGACACTACACATAAAAAGAACTAATTACTACTCGCTCTGGAATACAAATCTCCATTCATGGTAAGCTCTGTTGCTGACTTCATTTAGATCATGGAGGACAATACAGAGCAGGTGTCTGATTATCAACCACCATGCCCTTCTTGATGAATTTGACAGTGGCGGTCCTTCAGTGAAGAAGGAAAAGTAGTCTGAAGAGTCCTTCCATGTCCCTTCATGTTTGTTGGTGAACATTTCCGTTTCTTTAAAGGTTCATTTATACCAAATTCATCAGCATAGCATCTGATCTTCTTCCAGTAGTGCATTAGGCAATATGACAAATATCTGCCACATTTTAGTTCCCTTTTCCTCTCCTCAGGGGAGAAATGCTAAATGAATATAGATGCACAGGGATAAATTCAGACCTGCTGTAAGTAATTGCGATTCCATTGATGTCAGTAGAGTTGCACCCTACTACTATTGATTTGAAACTGGAACAGAGAACCACATTGTTCTTTGTAAAATAAAAATAAACAGTATGTGAAGATGTTTCCAAACATTTCAATAATATTATCTAGGACAGATTCGGCTCCTAGTTAAAGCTATACAAATCTGTGTGTAGTGTTAATGACATTGCACAACTGTAAATGGAATCAGGCCTTATACATATGTACAGCTTACAAATGTCTGTGATTATTAGATACGCATTTCTAGATGTACACAGATCAACATGCAAAACTGAAAGTTTTGCCTTCTGTCGTTTAACAAATAGGTCACTAGGCTGAAATGTCTTTGGCTGAAACCATCCTTTGCAGGTTTTGTGTATTCTCTGTATTGTCAATTGAAAAAATAAAATATTTTTTAACGCATTTTTTCAGGTCAACTGCTTAGGATTTATTGTGGCCTTACAAATCACATGTGGGCCCCTGAACACAGTTTAAGATTGTCAAAATAGGATATAACTTTGTTTCAGGATGTTTCTGAATGTGCTAGAGCTTCTGTCTGAATGAATGAGCTACGAGTGGTTCTTACAACATGAAAATGCCAAAACTACAGGTGTTTCTAACTTGCCCAAGGAAATAACAGAATGAAAATATAGATAATCTTATATTTAACAATAATTATTCAAAGTTAATATACATATGGAAGTAAATCAGCATAAGTTACTGTAAAGTAAGTCTGTGAGATTTCACTGGTGTATGACTGGAGGCATCCAGAAAATGATGCGTATGATGATGACATACTTTACTAAGAGGGAAAAAAACAATGGTGTTTTTCATTACCTTTGTGTGAGTTTTCAACTGAACTCACTAATGTACTGCATTAGATGTATTTTATAAATAATAATAAAAAAAATATTTTTCCTTCATGTGTAGTGTAGCCAGTCAAGTAGAACTTTAAGATGTAGAAATAGCCATCTTTTAGGAGTAGTCATTGAGAGTCACATATCTATTCGTTTTTATCTCTACTTTTTTTTTTAAAAAAACCCCAACTGTATAAATTCTCATTTTGTCTAATTTTCAAGTAATAAAGAGCAGGCAGCTTCTTTAAACTGGTTCTCTTCTTCCTCTTAGACTCATACACAGTTCCTTCAACAAATGGTATTCTGCCTTTTTACCATGACCAGTTGCAGTTTGCAGGCCTGAATACTCACTGCTGGCTTTGCAGTCAGCCAGAGTTGCTGGCACACGAAGCATCTCTTTGCCATGGAACTATTTGCCTTGAGCAGTCCCTCACTCCAGCAGAGGATGAAGCTTCCCAGCACTTCTGCATCTGCAGAAGAGTTCATAATATGATTCTGGTTGTTGATGAGAGCTCTGTTTGTGTTTAGGCCAAAACATACTTAAAAACTACTATTAACGCTTTTGCATTATGGAGTCAAGACCTTTTGACCAGAGCTTCTCAGCTCTGAAATGCAAACATGTGTTGTTGCTATGTTCCATTTCTTTATTATGGCAAGGCCCAACTAGGTTATTCTCTTTCTATTGCCTCTCTGGGATTCAGAAACTCAGGGGCATGGACTGAAGGGAGGTGGTCCCGCAGGTTCTGAATGATATGGATTTATTGTGGGTAGGTCTAGCCACAGCCTAGAGATCTAATTCAATTTTCACTGCAGTAAGTGAAAATTTCTTTAATTTTGAAGGCCTTTTTGTTTATGAATAGCTCTAATTTAGCTAGATGCAACTAGAACGCAGAAAAGTAGTATATTTGTACACTTTTGACAGAAAGAATTCATAAGCTCCAAGCTCCATTCCTGAGGACGACTTCCTATGGAGATTCAAAAGATTTCTATGGATGATTTTTGTAAGAGAATGACTTTTTTTTTTTTTTTGCTTTTTGTTTTCCAGAGGAATACTACTTGGACTAATTATAAATGATTTTGTGTTGGAGGTGAACGAGACTAATGCTGTCAATATGATCACTACCTTTTACATCTTGACTCTGGGTGACTTGCATGTTACAAGTTTCTGAATCAAAGGTCTTAGGGTTATCTTTTCATGATTAATGATACCATGTTTTCTAGAAATAGAAATTTGTCACACTCTTCCTTCATTTGTAGCTTTAGGTGTCTGATGATACTTTTTTTTGCCTAGTATGTTTTTAGTTACCTACTACCATGGAGGAATTCTTTGAATCCTATGTTGACCTATTATTGATCATAAGGGGTGGTCCTTTCTTCAGATTCTGGCTCTGGTCCTCTTAGCTGGGAGCAAGGCTTAATAAAACTGAAACAATAAATATCTTATATCTACATAACACTTGAATCCAAAACCAGTTTAAAAAGCAAGGATGAATTCATTTACCACTGAAATGCCAGCCACCTCTGGGGTAGAACACATGGTTCTTATTTTCACAGAGCTAAGCAGCTGTTTAACAGTACAAAACAACAGTACATTATAGTTTAAGTCATGAAATGAAGAATAATCCTGTATCCAATTGAAATGTAAGATTAAACTTAGATGGGGAGGGAAATAATTACCCAAATTGGTAAAATGATCAGAACACAAAGACTAACCCTGCTATTCTGGCACAGTGGGCCACCAAAACACTAAGGGCTGAGTGTGGTAAGGAACATAATTTTTCATTATATCTAAGAGTTGTTATCTTCAGTTAGATTGATTTTTTTTTTCAGCAAATCATTTCTTGTTAAAAAATGTCAGTCATCAATATCCAGCCTTTCTGTGGAAAGTACATGCCATTTAGACAGGAAAGGTTTCTTGGAGTCTACTGTGGAATTTCTGATCAAAAAGAGATTGAGCCAGAACCACTAGTAACCTGACAGTTAAGCGCATCTCCCAGGATGTGGGAGAATGAAATTCAAGTGCCTGTTTAGATTGCTTCACAGCGTAGACTTGGACCTGGGTTTCCCATGTCTCAGAGGAAGGTCCTAAATTACTAGACTTGTAGCTATTCCGATCATGTTTTCTTCTTATTTTCCCATGGAAAAAATACAAAAAAATTGAAAGGTCTTGGGTTTGGCTCAGTGTAGAATGTGAATTTTGCAATTCCAAAAACTTTCCTGGAACAGGAAAGTTATTTTCCACCCAGTTTACCTCCTGCTGCAATGTATTCCTTTGCAATAAGATGAAAAGTTACTGAATTTACTGCAGTATTATCTTAGAGGGAAGACAATCGCTCTGTAGGGTTCACATGGGTTTATGTTATACTGTAATGTTTCTATACATTCATCTATGTGGCCTATACATCAGCCTAGATCATCAGAAAATTTAATCTGGAAGTTAGAAAGTTTCTAGCAACTGAAGAAATCAACTTTTAAAATATGCTTCTAGCAAAAATAACATTAACACAAACCTATCTGCTTTTAAGGTGCTTTAACCTAATAATCCTCTGAAAGGACCTATTTACCGTAGCCACTAGGTGGGCACTTACAAGATAGGTGGTCCTTTTTGTCCCCATTCCCTCAAGGACTAGTAAGGTGATCATGGCAGAGAGACTCACTCACATTCTTCTCTGCTGGACAGGTTAAGGAATCAAAAGATATTTTTGTAGTCAAGGAGGTGCTAGCACTTGGTCTTGCTTTTATCAATCACTTCCAATAACTTATGTTCTGACAGATGCCACTCCTTCTACTGATAAGAGCTAATATCTTTTGTCTATCAGGCAACCGAAAAATAGATTTAAGACCGTTTATCTGATTCGAATACCTCCAGGTCAGATGGCAACAACATTTTACCACTAATAAGCAATGTTGGATTTGATTCAGTGGTGGTTCTTCCATTCTATTACCAATGCACTGAGCCTTCAGGTCTAATGAGGTCTATTGATTCCTGCAGATTTGTAATATTTATTAATCTGTCAAATTCATTAGATTTCTGTCATATTACTGTCCTGCTTTTCAGTGAGTGGCTGTGTGGTATTTGGTTACCATCTGCAGTTAAAACACGACATTACTGAAAGAGGTGGTACATAATTTTAAAGAAACATATATTACTTTCAGCAATATAGTTACTGCCTGGTATATGGTCACAAAAGGTGCTCAGCCCAGGAACTGTGAAGTCAATGGACACATTTCACTAAGATTTGGATGAGCTCAAAATATTTGTGCAATCCCATTGGCAAGGAAGCCTAGCATTGAAGAAACTTGAGTCTAAAGATTCCTCAAGTCTCTTGTTCTCTTAAGGCCAAATTTATGAAAGTCAATGGGGGGCTAGTTTCCAACAAAATTAATGATTGCATATTAATGGTTCAGAAAATTGAATTGTTTGGTCTTTGAGGAAGACACTAACCCTTTCTATTGTATTTGGACCACAGGAAGAGCAACAATGTTATTCAACAAGGTAGGAATAATAGTCTGAGGGAAAAAAAAAAGACAACCTCCAGTAGCAAGAAAAAAATATTATCACAATGATTAATCAAAGAACAACAAAAAAAGGAGTAATAGCATATGGAGCTCCTTAACATAAATCCTGTTTCTAGTCTGATGGGCTAGATACAGAGGCCTTTATAGTTAAATCAAATAAAATTGCAGTCATTGTGTATATACTCACACGTATATCCGAATGTAATATGTATAAAAAGTCTATAACAACATGAAAATATATTAGATGTTCTTGTTAAGAATAAACAAACATTGCCTTGTTTGGCAGAATTTTCAAATGCATATTGCTTCCTTTATTTATTTTTTTATTACAATAAAAATGTGGTTTGTATTAAATCTATTGTTATAAAGAAATTAAGCCCTGAAATCTGCCAGCGTGGCTTTTTTCCATAAAGTGGAAAAAAAAGGCCCTCCTGTTTTAGATACTTGAAAACATTAGAAATCTGAAAATGAAAAGACCGGCCTCTGCGTAGCAAATTACTCCATAAAAATAAAAAGAATTCTTCTGTGTGAACTTAAATGGTTTGAAAGTAGAACACAGCAGAAGAAAATAGCGTGCATGGCCATAAAGGAAAACAGAAGGTTTAAGTCAATCTTTACAGATGTATCGGAGTCATTCAGGAAGAAAAATAATAAAACATAAGTAAATTGGAGGTTATTTCACAGAGATTTGGGTCTGATTCTCCCTCTGCTGGGGCAAAGATTGTTTGCTTGAGCCTGTGCTTGTAAAGAAAATTCCAGGAAAATCCTTACAAGAAGTCTTTTCCTTAGTCTGGTCCTTAGCTTTGAACAATGGGGACAAAATTTTATGGCCTTACATTTGTATTAAGGGATATGACTTTTAAGGCCTGAGCTTCCAAACTTTACCACTCAGAGCACTTACTTTCTCCTTTCATCTTCTTCTATGGTTTAACCTACACTTCATACTATACCTTATTATTCCCCTGTGGCCATCTACATTTTGTTATTATCATTAATTCTGTGTAGTAGGTTATATATAACAGTGGTATCAAGAAGTACTTAAGATTCTACTCTGCAGGGTAGTTTACAAATACCTAATAAAAGGCAATCCTTTCTCCAGAAAGAAAAAGCCCTGAAACAGATAGAAGATTGAGTGGAAAATTGCAGTCCTACAAATCATCCTGTCCAAGATCCCACAGTTGGCCAGTGGCAAAATCAGAAATAGGGTCTTACCTCCAAGGCCCTGAATGTTGCCTTCTCTGTCTCTCATTGCCATATTTCTCCTTTCTCCCTTAGGAACTTTCTCAGAGGCTACTGTAGCTGCCTCTGAACACACATCAAGGGAAGATGATAGGTATAATGAGCCAGGTCACTTGTCATAGAAGAAGTTATCTAAGTGTCCAGAGGAAAAGGAGATACTGAGCGAACAGGAAATGAACATATGTCTTGCTAGATGTTTCAGATTTTTTTTTTTTTTTTTTTTTTTGTTAGAGAGATAATCACTGACTTGGCTGATAACAGAAGAGGACAGGCTTGACATCATTTATTAGAACTTTAGCAAAACTTTTGACAAAATGCTTCTCAGGGAGCTAGTTAATAAAGTCATTGGTGACGGCATCAGTGTCAGGTGAAAAGGCTTCATAATGAGCTGTTTGGCAACATACAGATAGTCGAAATCTATGTGAAGGAGAGGTTTCTGGCAGAAGCAAAAAGTGAAGGGCCTTTATGACTGCTATTGGACCAGTTCTGTTCAAGATTTATGTCTAGATTTAGTGCTTGTGTGCTTTTTCTGACTGCGAGCTGAATCACTGTAGTATTCTGCTTAATCATGATGCAGCTGCACTCAAGTTTAAGTGAAACTGTCAACCTTCCGATGGATATTAGGAAAACAAAAAAATAGCCCTGAGCTGTCACATGGCATTTTCATGTGAGATCTGGTGTTTTGAAATGGTTGGAGGTACCACTTTGTGGAGGGGTTACACATTTTTTGGTATTTCAATAGGTCCTGGCCAGGACACTACAAAAATCTGTGTGTCCCTGGCTACTCTAATTATTTTTTGAAGCTACAGATACCTGAATACATTCATAAGGGATCTGTGGTTGCTTCAGATTGCACATCCCAAGCTCTCCTTTCAGTTTAGGGTAGTTAGTAAGCCACTATAGTCAAACTGCCACCCCTGCCTGTAGCAGACAGCACATTGTGAATTGATAGTGACAGCCATTGTATGTTATTCTGCTTGCTTAGCAAGTTTGAAGTCTGTCTACTTTCAGCTGGTTATCATCTCATAGCTGAAAGCAATCTTTTACATGAGTCTGAAATGGTGCTTGTGTTCACAAACCCTCATCTACTGCAAAATGTTTTACCTGTATCGACACTGCAACTGCACAAATGTTGACTGGGAGTTTCTACTGTCAGAATGGGCCATGCTATAAAAAGAACATCAACAGGTTCGTATGGTTGAGGAAGTATAGAGATACAGACAAGGACTTATTAAGGGATTATCTTCCCACATAAGGTAAAAGCAGGATCTTTCAGAGTCTGTTGACTAGGCTGGTGGAGGGAGGAGAAACCATTGCTCTGAACTTAGATGGATGGCTTTCAAGGAAGGAAGCACCAGCGGTAGGGAGCAGAGTTTATGGGATGCAGATTTAACCAAACCAGATGAAGCCACCTCCAGCATATCCTTGCTGATCTGATTATGGGGTAGCACAAAGATGGCATAAACCCAGTTTTTCCTTTCCTTATTGGCAGATCTTGAGATTGTCCTAGAAGTGAGGAAAGCATTCCTGAATAGGGTTAGTCCAGCTCTGATCTTGAACAGTTTTCTCCCAGCCAATTCATAGGATGCTCTTTTTTCATCTCGCATAAGATGTCCACATGTATTATCCTTTGCAAGACAGAAGAGAGAGAACTTAAATGAAATCCAGTCTCAAACACAATGGGGATGTTCTAGCAAGCTTGGTGGTCCACCCAGATTTTGGAACTCTCTAGTTTGCAGTCTGAAGAGATGCATTGGTATGGGAAATGTAAATTTTTACTAAATAACTAAGGCCAAAGCCTTGCTGCTATGCAAGCTGGTGTAGGGGGTCTAGTAAACTCTTGGTATCATTTTCATGCATCAGTTATGGAGACAGAAGTTCAACCTGGCTTAATATCTTTCATAATATCTCTGGGTTAATATCTCTCTTAATATCTCTGATGTAGTCGCCAAACCACTCTCCATGATATTTGAAAAGTCATGGTGATCAGGCAAATTCCCTGGTGATTGGAAAAAGGCCAACATTACACCCATTTTTAAAAAGGGTAGGAAGGAGGACCCTGGGAATTACTGACCTGTCAGCCTCCCCTCTGTGCCTGGAAAGATCATGGAACAGATCCTCCTGGAAGCCATGCTAAGGCACATGGAGGACAGGGAGGTGATTTGAGACAGCCAGCACAGCTTCACCGAGGGCAAGTCCTGCCTCACCAACCTAGTGGCCTTCTACAAGGAAGTGACTACAGCAGCGGACAAGGGAAAACCCACAGATGTCATCTATCTGGCCTTCTCTAAGGCCTCTGACATGGTCCCCCACAACATCCTTATCCCTAAATTGGAGAGATGTGGATATGATGGGTGGACTGTTCAGTGGATAAAGAATTGGTTAGATGGTCTCATCCAGAGGGTAGTGGTCAACAGCTCAATGTCCAGATGGAGATCAGTGACAAGCGATGTCCTTCAGTGGTCTGTTCTGGGACTGGTGTTGTTTAATATCTTCATCAATGATTTAGATGATGGGATTGAGAGCACCCTCAGCAAGTTTGCAGATGACACCAAGCTGAGTGGTGCGGTTGACATACCAGAAGGATGGGATGTCATCCAGAGAGACCTGGACAGTCTGGAGAGGTGGGCCTGTGTGAACTGCATGAGATTTAATAAGGCCAAGTGCAAGATCCTTCACCTGGGACAGGGCAACCCTCAGTATCACTGCAGTCTGGGAGATTAAGAGATTGAGAGCAGCCCTGCTGAGAAGGGTCTTGTTGGATGAGAAGCTGGACATGAGCCAACAATGTGCACTCACAGCTCAGAAGGCCAACCATCTCCTGGGCTGCATCCCCAGCAGCGCGGCCAGCTGGTCAAGGGAGGGGATTCTGCCCCCTGGTCTGCTCTGGTGAGACCCCACCTGAAGTGCTGCCTCCTGCTCTGGGGCCTCAGCTCAGGAAGGACATGGAGCTGTTGGAGAGGGTCCAGAGGAAGCCACAAAAATGATCAAAGACCTGGAATAGCTCCCCCATGAAGAGAGGCTGAGAGAGTTGGGTTTGTACAGCTTGGAGAAGACTCCAAGGAGACCTTCTAGCAGACTTTCAATACTTAAACGGGGCTTATGAGGAAGACAGGGAAAAACTTTTTAGCAGAGCCTGTAGCAATAAGACAAGGGCTAATGGTTGTGAACTAAAAGAGGAGAAATTCAGACTAGATATTAGGAAAAAATTTTTTACGCTGAGGGTGGTAAAACACTGGAACAGTTTACCCAGCAAGTTGGTAGATGCCCCATCCCTGGAAATATTCAAGGTCAGGTTGGATGGAGCTCTGAGTGACCTGGTCTAGTTGAAGGTGCCCCTGCTACTGCAGGGGGGTTCGACATGATGACCTTCATAGTCCCTGCTAACCCAAACCATTCTATGATTCTATGAAAACAGGTGACAAACATCAAAGAGAACAGATAATCTGCGAGCTAGGACAGATGCTTTGCACTCTGGAAATGCGTTGTATTTAGTTTCCTACCCTTCCAGTGACTTGTTCTTCAACCTCTTGCAAGTCACCTAAGGTGTCCTAAGTCACCTTTAGATCATTTATATGTATGCATTCACTATAGACATCAAAATGTCTTAAAGACATATTTCGCTTCCTTCCAGGGTAATTCCTAATACTTGCATTAGTTTTGGAAATCTGCTGTTGCCACATTGAGAGTGTGTGATCCTTTGACCTCTTCCACATCCTTGGATATAAGAAGACCATGCAGACTGGATATGGATTTTCTACATTGTATAAGATGTAGAATTTATTACCTGCTTGCATGCATTGAACAGAGTTTAGGAGGAAACCAGCTAGTTTGCTGTGGGATCTTGGTATGAAGAAACAGAACTGGAGGGTAATTCTAGATTAGAGAGAACATAGTAAAAAGGCACTGCTATGATGTTTGAAGACCAAAGAATAGGAAGATATGAACAGGAAGAACAGGAAGGAACATAAAGACTGGGAACTATCACTGAAGAATTTTAGGCAAACTGTCCTCTGTTGGGACAGGATCCAGGTAGCAGTGGTAGTACTGTCTTTTGTTTGAAGATTTCTTTTAAAATCTCTTCCAAAACACCAGTTTCCCAAATCATTTTAGAAGTGCCACAGATAAACAGAATTATTGCCTGTTAGCAACATGATACTTTCTTGCTAGGAAAATAACTAAGTGAGAGTACTACAAATTCTGGTTGAATATTTCTGTGTATGCTGCCGCCTTCATCAAAACCAGAGAAAGCACTTTGTGGGAAAGAAAAGAAGGTGGAGAAGAAACAACAGAACAAAAAGCTTAGATGTTAATGCACAGTTTTCTGCTTTGTTTTCAAAGAGACTCAAGCATGATTAAGCTGAACAGACATTCCTTGGACAGAAGGCAAACTTTTATAAACAGGCAGAACACTGACATTCTGAAAGAAGACAATACTTTAGAAAAAGAGACTTTGAGTCTGGCTATGACATAACAAATGACATTCAACCCTCCATGGTGACTTTTTTAAAACCTTTGACAGGTCAGCATATCTTGAGTTTTAACTAAACATCTAGCAGTATATGTGCACATACAAATACACACAAACACTTGAATATTTTGTTTTGCAGTACTGTTTGTTCTATTTTCATTAAGTCCTCAATCTGTAGGCTCTGCTTTGTGTCACATTTACTAAGAATTCTTTGCCCAAGTTATTGACAATAGTTGAAAAATCTGTCTAGGTGTCTTGAACAAGTAAAATGCATGTATGTGCCTTTGTAAGAATGCAAGTATTTTGGAAATCCTGTTTTGAAAGGGGCCTGAACACGCCCATAAATTTTCAAAATTATCCGGTTTTGCTCATACCACAGCTTCAATTCACTATTCACAGCTGGAATAATTGACTTCCACCAAAGCAGATAAAACTACTTCAGTCTATTCTCAGATGAATATTTTCATCTTTATAGACTCCATTGACAGTAATTAACATAACTAAAAATATTTGCATCCAGGTTAGAAATCTCATTTCCCCAGTCTTTCTGTAGTCAACAGAGAGACAGTCTTATCTAGTAGCGTTGCAGACCGCTTTAGTTAACTGTAGTGACTATGTAGGAAGTGTAGTGAAACTAACATCCTTGTTTAAGCACAACAGCCATATGCCTGCAACTGGGTTGTGTAAATTCTCCCAAGCGTTTGTTATTTCATTGAAATCTCTCTCTCTCTCTCTCTCTTTTTTTTTTTTTTACCCCTTGTTCATTTCATACTGAAATACGATTCCTTAGTGGTTAGACAAATGTAACGGGACCTCATTATGTCCAATTTTCAGGGATAAGGTATCCATGAAAAGGGTGTATCTGGAGTATATAAAAGAGCATCAAGTTATATTTTAGGAAAGCTACTCCTCAGGAAGTACCAGAGAAGAATGATTTCAGAGAAGTCATCAAATAAAATTCTTTCATAGATTCCATAGTAACCGGTTATACATTTCTTTTCTTTTTACCCTGCCAGACATCAGCAGGCTTAGCAGCTATCCACAATATTTTTGAGAAGCCATCAAAAGCCATCAGATAAGTAACCACATTATCCAGATTAGCTTCCCATCAAGAGAAAAGCAGTAATTGAACCATAGAGTTGAGAGTAATTGAGCCAGGATACTGAGGGCACCTAGACAGCAAATTAAAACAACACAACTAATTGGTAGCATTGTAAAACATCAGCTTAGAATAAAACATTTTTATTAGCTGAGTGCAACTAAATACTTGACTGTTTTAACCACTTCTAGGGAAACGGTTGATTTAGAAAGTTACGTAATAGTCTATGTTAGAAATAATTTACTTAATTATGTTAGGCTTAAGAGTGATAAGAAGATTTAATGGTATGGTTTTGTTTTGGTTTTTTTTTTTTTTTTCCCTTCCTAACAGTAAATGGTTTCTGAGAAATATTTAATTGTAAATGAAAGGCAACAGCCAAAATACTATGTATAAGGTCAGTTATCTATCTTCAGCTTTTCTTAACAAGCTGTTCTGATTTTCAGGTTTGTATTGGTCATGGGTAGGATACCTGTAAAGCCCAAATGTTTGAAAATTGGACCCCCAAAGTATTCTGAGGAATTGAGACAGCACAAGTTACAGATTGTGCATGAAAGCTATAAAGAAGTTCAGGAACCCTTGGAGAACTTTATGGACTCAATCATTCAATGAAAAACAGAACTCCTTTTTTTTTTTCTTCTTTTTTTTTTTTTTAAAAAAAAAAAAACAAAAAACAAAAAAACCCAAAAAAAACAAAACAAACAAAAAAACAAACAAACAACAAACTGCTTTAGGAGAAGCAGACATCTATAAGTAAGTTTGACCAGTGGGTGCCAGAATCTCTGAGCTCATCCCGCTTTTGCTGACCCTTGAAACGCAAAGCTCCCTGCACAGGCACACTTGACTGAGAGCACAACAGTGTGACCTGAGCACAGAAACGATTTAGATACATTCGCACCCTGCTGTGCCTGCACTAAATTAATGGTGGCCAAGAGTCAGTGTAGCTCTGTCAGCTGTGTTGAGGCCCTTGCCAGATGGAGGCCCTTGCTGTGGCCTGGGTGGGTATGTCTTCAAATGGAAATAGTAACCTGAGAACTCATCTTGGAGAGAAGTCACTCCTCCAGCTCTTCCACTAAAATAAGGATGCTGAAATGTTTCATGTATTTTCTTTATCTGTTTCTTTTCATGTAATTACATCAGAGCATCAACCTGAGGTGTAGAAGATCAAGATTGAATTCCTTCTTTTGCCCGAACCTGCCATTTTCACATTCTGTACAACGGCTAAAATCAGGAGGCGAGAGAGTGCATGTCAAATGAACGCTCTCCACCCCTCTTCTTGAAACTGTAATGACGAAATATTTTTTGAGAGAGTGTGAGCACCAATCTACATTTTATTGGTTAAGACGCATGAGTTTTATCTGAGTATTAGCCACTGAATCAATGACTTGGGTACAACTAAATCTTAATTTAAAGTACTTCAATATAAATTGAAACAAGGACTGAAATACAAACCTCTGCCTTGTCAGGTGAATTTCCTCAAGCACACACTAGTCTAACAGAGCCATAATCACATACTCCTCTGCTCTGGCCTAGTGAATATTTAATTATTCCATGTAAATTTAAAGACACTGAACAAGAGAGGGCTGAGAATGTCTTGCCACAGAGTATTTTATAACTTAGTCACTTATATATTCACTAAGAAAGTAGGAAATGCAGTTTGAAGTCTCCCTAGGCAAGTGAGGTCACTGAACCTGCATCTTTCACATCTTGAGAAGGATCATTGCCACTGACCTATTCTATAACTTGAACACTAAACCCCAGACATTATTTTTTGTGAAGACTAAAGAGTATGTATTCTTTGAGAATATCTTGACTGCAGACCCTGAAGGTGAAATACTATGTTGATCTCTCTTGGATTTTTGTGCATAGCTGCCCAGGACTTGTGGAATGCTAGGTCTGTGCAGGGTTTTCAAAAGTGCACTAATACACCCGTAGACTTGCAATGTCTCACAGGCCAACATTGGTGGAGAGAGAATTAAAACCGTAGGCCTTAGCATTGAGTAAACATAGATACCGAAGTCTTTGGAGGTGCTAGTCCTTCAGCTGGTGTTGGCTCACTAGGGCATATATTTTATGCCAAACACTAGAGTTGTACTGTACACCGGTCCTCTTAATACTAGAAGAGCATGCACCAATTTGAAAGTAAAAAAATGGTTTTTTTTTCAAATGCAAGTCTAATACAATTGATTAAATAGTCTAGAAAAATGTACAAAATTAATGTTACAAGGATATGAAAGGTTATTCATCATAACACTGAGTAATGAGAATACAACACACTTAACGATTAATCTCATCATAAAAGAAAAGCTCAACACACATCCTAATTGCTGATAGTAAACTGTGATGACCTGTAGTTCCCACTAAATACAGACTTTCCCACTAAATACAGGGCTTTCAATATAAGAGGAAATAAATTGGGTCTGATCGTGTTTTAATTTACATGTGTGTAAAATGTGTTGTACATGTGTTGGGGACTCCCATCTGAGGGGAACCGA
>KL289407.1:0-13355 GCA_000699545.1 Podiceps cristatus | reverse complement strand
ACGGCTGTCTTCCTTCTGCCCTGCCCGGGGAGACCTGCCTGCCACAGGGACGGGAGGCTGCACCCCCGTCCGTGGGACGCGACTGGAAGCAGGATCCATGGCAACATTCAAAAAAACCAGCATTCTTTACACCCATAGCCAGTTTTTTGTTTCGTTTTGGTTTGGTTTTTTTTTTTGGCTTTTAATAGCATTAATGCTGAAAGAGTGAGAGAGAGGAAGAAAAGAGGGGGGAGGTGCAGGAAGGCTGGTCTCAGAGTACATGGACAAAGTCTCTCCTGTCGATCGATGTTGACCATTCTAGCAACATGCCAATAAAATTTCAAATTGATTTTTTTTTTTTTTTTAATTTCATGGCTTTAATCCATGATAAGTTTTATAAACATCTGGGGCCATGGATGTGGATCTAGCTAAATAAGTTTCTAGGTAATATTTGCCTTGCATCCAACCAAAAGCATCAGACATAATTTGCTAACTGGGAGGGGAGAGGGGGACTGGGGAGGAGGGGGGTAAATGCCTGTTTGTTTTGTTTCTCAACACTGTTGCTTCAGCCTGTAGCTGCAACCCAAATTTTGTCCCAGCCAACTCTGGCAAGATATTAACAGGGGAAAATGCTTTCACGTTTCTGGTTGAAATCTATCATATTTTAAATATTTGTCTTCTTTGCTTTCTGTTTGCAGCTCTCTGCTAAATGTCATCATAATGCATACGCTCTTTCCACCTCTGCCTTTTTTTTCTTTTTTTTTTTTTTCTTTTGGAAAAAAGTTGGTGAGCAGCTGTTTTCCAGAAACTAAATTAATTGGTTAAAGTGGGGTATTTTGGAGAACAGTATACTCAGTGTTGCTCCTCAGAGATCCAGCCCCTAGGATCTCATGCTTGAGCTGTGGATTTGTACCGCTGTAGTGACTCTCGCTGCACCACTGCTTCAATACCTCTTCATGCACAGGTCAACAGAATCCTGCAAGAAACAAATAGATTTGAATTCTGCATGTTGCTTTGTTGAAACAGCAATTTATTGCATATTTACAATTCCACTTAAAGAAAATAGATGTAATGTGGCCAAGTTCATCTTGCATTTCAAATTCCAAGCAACCAAAAATCCTGTTCAGTCTAAGTTTAGATATCCACAGCTGCGTTTACAAGATACCTTTTAATGTGATGTGAGCAATGCCTTGTCTGTATTTCAGATCCTATTCACTCATTGCTTAATTCTAAGTTTTGAAGTGAAAGATCAGATTATTAAACATATTTAAAAAAAATCTAAAATTAAGTATAGTTGGGCATTTCTAGAGCTGTCTTTTTTCTTTAAATTATGATTCTGAGTTACATACAACTTGTAATAAGCATTTTGTCTCTGCATGTTTCAGTACTGGAAAGAAAATGCATTTGTTTTTGTCCCTGCTTCCCATATCAATGTCAGATGGCAGAACAGAAGTAATACCCTTCTGTAAATACAATACACTCCACCCCCTATCAATGTACTGTGTCCTGGCTCCTTTTTGTATTAAACCATGTCATAAGCAACCTTGTTGCAACAGTAATTTCATTTCTACAAAGCATTTACCTCCCATAGTTGAAGCTGTGAGGGTGGAGTGTACTTCATTATAAAAAAAAAAAAAAAAAAAAAAAGTGTTAGTATAAATACCTTAAACAAAAAAACAAAACCAAAAAAACACAACAAAAAAACCCAAACCCCAACAAGAGCAAAACTAAAAAATAAACCAAAACAAAACTCCCTAAATCTGCACCCCTTCAGTGAAGGTTATCTAACTGGCTTTGTGTTTGGTCACACACTTGGCAAAGTAATCTGGTAATAGGCAGTGTTACTTTTATCCCTCCCACTAAAGTACTTTAGTACAATATAGGATAAAAATGTGAATTGTCATTACTGTCAAATTACTGCTGAAATAGCCTCAATCACACCACAGCTTTTAATAAATATATAATATTTTAGGTTTATATTGGCAATAGTTGCTGTCTGATAATGATACCTTTTTCCATAATGTGAACAGTCCTCTACGTAATACGTGTGTATCTTAATTATTTTACTGCATTAGATCTCCACAATTGTCTGTTAGAACTGATTCCCCTGTATCACTTGGTGGGAGCACTGTGGGATTGCAGAAAGGCAGTGGCTTAACACACAAGGCACTGACAAAAAAATTAAACTTAAGTGGTAGGTTAAGGAAGGCTGTGGAAAAGGAATTTATTTTCATTTTCCCTTATAGAAAATATGCATTAAAGAACTGAGGTTGGAAGAGGCAGGGACAATTACATGAAGAGGAAATAAGTAATAGAATGTTTATGAAGACAGGAAGAATGAAGTAGAGTCACATTGTTATTTTGGATTTCTGGAATGCTTTTTCTTAAAATTGCTCTTAGATGAATAATACAGGATTAGAGAGAGGATCCTTGCAAGAACAGCATTGCACATTCTTACTAGTCTTACTGGCTTTAAACTTTTTACTGTGCTTTCCAAATGCTCCATCATTCTGTCTATATAGCTATTTTAACTCTGGGGGTTTTTTGTAATGATTTACTAACCTGGTTCATGAACACAACAGTTTTCCTTATTTTACCTAGCTTGACGTAGAATGGCATTTTGTAGTGTATAAGGGAAGTGATAGGAACTAGTCTATATGTATTTATTCAAGCTCTGTCAGAAGTCTTTGGCATTGGTCCAAATTTGTACAGGTGAAGGTAACAACAAAATTAAGGTCTTAGTCCTTTTCATAAGGTCTGGAGAAAATGTATTGGAAATATTCACAGATGGTGTTAACCTAGGATACAGTATTGCCAAGACTATGTGATGTTTAAGTAGCAGTCTGTTATTAACACCAAAGATACCCGCACAGATCCTTTTGGTTTTTTCCTTGCTAGATTTCAGTCCAGTTACTGACAGCAGTCTGGTCCTGATTCATAGTCCACTGAAGTTAATGGAAAGGCTCTCACTGACTGCAGTGAGCTTTGGATCGGATTTTGCTGTTTAGGAGGTGGTTAAAATTTGCGGACCTCAAGAAGAAGTGAGATTTAAGATGGCATTTTGGAGACCAGAAGGGCCACCTTTCTGAGATGGGAGACAGTGGAAACAGGCAATACTGTGAAAATAAAGGAAGAAAACAGGCTAGTTCTGAAACAAGCGGTGTTAATCTGAGATGGCAGCAGGGAAACAGTGAAGAAGCCCGAGTGAAAAGTGGATATACAAAGTTGTGCAGTGCCTTGAAACAAGATAATGGAAGGCAGGGGAGCAGTCAGCTGCGAGAAAGGCAATGATGTGAATGACTGACAGGTAAAAAAATGTAATTGATTATACTCATCTTTCAGGATCAGTGACCTGCCTGAGTTAACATTTCCATTTCCAGCGGTAAAGATATTGACAAATTATATTATATCGGTGGAATCTGTTTACATTCTTCAGTCTAGCTATGTAGGGTAAATATTTATATCTCATTCACTGCTCTTGAAGTACTGACTTGTAATATGACTGCAATGTTAGGATACTTTGCACGTCGTTCTTTTCTGTCACGTTTCAAGCTTTCTGTTAGCTATTTGGGAAGCAGTTTTATAGAATATTTTTTGTTTGGATACGATTGTCTTTTCAAAATGCAATCTTTCGAATTGCTTTGAGGCTAACATTTTATTAAAAATTCAATTCATGTCCTCTTGAAACATAAAGAACCTTTGTGAAATGTTTTACTGTCATGACCAAAATGTTTACTGGTCATTGGTCATGCATGTAGGTAGAGGACTGCAAGGATGGGTAGCAGAACAGGTTTTATCACTGTCAAATTTTGTCTCCATTTCCATCTTATGTTTTCAGGTTACTTTGGTTTTATTTGTTAGGATTTTTTTCCCCTCTCAAATCATTATGGTTGTATAAAATGTAAAAAAATTAAAAACCAGCATATTTTTAGGACAATATCCTATTGATCCAAATGTGGATTTCAGATTAAAAGCAGGGTGTAGCAAGATACAACCTTCAGGGTAGGACAAGAGTCTACTCTGTGCTAGAGTGTGAACAGTCTTAATTATCCTGCCTCATTTCATTTTAGTGTCTTTCATATTCAGGTAAGTGATGTGCAAAAATCTGTCAGAGTTTATAGACCTGTTTATGTGATGTGTTGAACATCTTGACTCCAACCATCACCGGCTGGAGTTGAGAGAACACTGGATCTCACTGGAGACGTGCAGCATCTTGTGGGATTGGGTACCCCAGCCTGCCTGGTTCCCAGCCCTCTGCCTGCGCTACAGGGCGAGCAGTGGGCTGAGATAGCTACCACTAGTTTTAAGATTCAGTTATTTTCTATGAAGGATTTCTACTAGAGTAGCTAACAGCATTCTGTCCAAAATTATACTTGGATGGGACTAAAAGGTTGTATGTGTTGCTGCTTATGCTGTGCAAACAGTGCATTTTCTGCTTTATAGCACAGGAAAAAGATGAATGTCCCAGTCCCAGATAATTGATCTAGAAATATATAAGGATCTATGAATGGGCTACCACGCTAAGGGAAGTTTCACTGCAGAATTAGGGTCTAAAGGATAATAATATATGACTAGAGTGTGATAAAGTGCTGCTGTTAGTTCATGAGTGTCAGTGTTTCCATGGCAAGTCTGGAATTTATTTTCTTTATTATTATGAAAAATTTAACTTCTCTGTACTTTGAGTTGAAATTTGACTTATAAAACTGCCCTACTCTCATGGATCCTCTGACACAATGTTAGTTTAATCTGTCAGATTTTTTTTCAGTTTTATTGTAAAGAAAATTAATGAATACTGGGATCAGATACTTAACTGAACTGCTTGTAAATCAAAAAGACAGTAGTGTAGATGTTAGGTAGGGAAAAGGCAATGAACTAAGAATCTTCTGTTACTTGGCATATCAGTGGATTTACTCCAGATTATATACATATAATCTATACAGACATAAACTACCAGTGCTGTATTTTTTTTAAGTGGCACTCTGCATTATCTACTTTGCAAAATTGTATTATCTAAATAATACAAATCCCCAGTGAAGTTATATTTTTTTTTTTTTTTTTTTTTGTATATTGAAATGCCACCATGCCATTGACATTAACGGTTATTTTAACCGTATTTGTCTTTAGGAAATAAACTAGAATTTGTCTTACAGGATTTATAATTGAGCAGCTACCAATGCGCACTTTCATTTCTTAATTTTAAATATTTTGCATCAAGCACAAATGTATTCAGATGGATACATCTAGATGAATCATAGAACTTCCATTAGCGGAGGCCATTTAAATTGAGATTATGCTTTTATACAGTGACTCTTTTTCTCTCTCTTTTTTTTTTTTTTTTTTCCCATATTTTTATTTTGGGGTTTTGGGGCATTTCTGATTCTGCAAATGATCCATGTATGTAAAACTGCTTGCCTCTTCCAGTGTTTGCAGGATCAGGATCTTTAAAATAAAAGAAGATCTATCCCCTTCATGTGACATTTACTGTGGGCTAAAATCAAGGAGTAGGACTAGCAAGGATCAAGACCTCGGCATCAACCTCCTATAGAATTCAATGGTGAAAGGCTCATGTGTGATGTCTACCAGAAGGGCCTTAATAGCATATTCTTACTTGTACATATAATAATCATCTATGCAAACTGGCATTTTCCTAGGTAAAGTGGGTTAATGCTTTTCAAACATCCCTTTGACTTTCTCTTTTGTGGCTGTGTGGGTACATGTGTTGGGCACAAATAGAAAATTGGAGTTTAGTTTATGGGCTTGAGCCTCTGAAGTACTGTAGAGCCAGTATCTCCAGCTCAGGAGATCAGGAACTCGGGTGGAATTTGGAACCAGTGTGAGTACAACAGAAAAGGGTGGGAGAGTTTGTAGTTAAACTTCAGGCTGTTCAAAGATGTTCAGAGCTAAGCTTGAAATTCTGTACTTTCTTTCTCTTCTTGAAGGTGCATGAGGGTGAGTAACCGTGCACCCCTCATACATAAAACCGTTCACAGTTTGGAGATCCATGCTACTGCCTAGGCAAAATAGGGTGAGTAAAATATGCAGTGTCTCATCAGCCTTAAGTAGCAAATGATTTTTCACAGTTTAAACACTGTTTGGATAAAGAGTGGCATTGGCAATCTAATTTGAAAAGTCCTATTTTTAAGCTCTTAAGCTAAGCACCATAATGCTTATAAATAGAGACCTCAGTAACCTTTCTTGGTAATTCGTATATCGTAGAGGCAAGCACTTATTCCCCGTTTGTGTAAATGACAGAGTAACCCCGATTCAAGAAAATTATCATGGGGTAGAATTTGCAAATAAATGAAACAATCAAACCCCAGACTTAGTTCTGACATGACACTCTCATTACTGCAGGAAAATAAATGGCAAATATTGAACAGTGTGGGTAAATAGAGTGCTGCATTGTGACACTTCTTCACAGCAGAGTACTTTATGCCACAAAAGGAATATTTCTCATATGTTATTCAACATGAGTAAACATATCACAATCTGGTCTTGAAACAGATCTTTTATTCCATATGTTCCTATTGTTTCCATACGCCCTTTCAGTCAGCTGAAAGCAATATAAAAACTGAGCCTGAAAAATATACTAATTGTTTGTAAATATTTAAGAAGAAATTTATATGCATATTGATATATAACTAATAGATGTATATACATATACATATGCATACTCTGTGTGTATATATTATGCATACACACACACTAGACGTCTTGGCTATTTTGTTAGTATGGGTAATAAATGGCAGTCATTTCAGTATGTAAATTATCTGTGCAACAGATGGATACCCAAGACTTCACTGACAGGATTTTAACACTATTCAAATATTTGTTCTTTAGGGTATGCCATGGTCTTCTGACATCAAGAGAAGTGAGTTAAATATGTGGGTTTTGACATATTGCTACTTACTGGAGGAAAAATATCAAGGAGCACTACACTTTGCAATAATGAAGTACCCTTTTAGAATGAACTATGCTGCTACTGACTTCTGTATTTATAAATAAAGAATGCTCCAGTGAAGTATACATTCATCTTTCTCTTTGGCATATTTTAATGGATAGTGCCACAAAGTTTTTTTCATAATTTGAATGTTTTTTCCCCTCACTGTAATATTTTGGAAGCATAACATTGAAATTAGCTGTGTTCTGTTGTTCAGACATGCTCAACTACTGTTGTATAGTTGTTCCTAAGTAAAGAGCCGTCTGGCATTGGTATTTCTTGACTTTTCTCATCTTACCTTTCTTTGAACTGATACGTTTATCTCAAAAGCTAAATGGTGGGACTTTGAAAAGCACTTACTATTCATTTGACTCTCCCCATTGAACTCATTGGTGAACTTTCACCAAAGGCCACAGTTAGGCTAACACTGATTGCTTTTAGAAATCTTACCTAATGGATACAGGGTGAAAATCAGTTCTGTCAAGACCTGTGAGTGCTTCATGTGGACTGGACTGCTGAGAGTTATATCCTGAATCCTTGACAGATTAAATTTCATTTCAGGAACTAGAATAGTCCAGTTATTCTGCATATTCATCCATGAAGTGTTTGTCTCATATGATAAAAGATTACAGATCTTTTTACCCATCCAAAATTCTTCCTCCTCATCAAACCACCTGTGGGTGACATAACGCCCTTTTCCATGAACAAGCCCATCATTAGAAATCACTGTGATAGAGACTGTCAGAACTGAATCCTTGCCCAGAGAATGCGGTCATTTCCAGAGGTTGTGGAAGAAGCAGTCATTCACCTATCCTGCTAAAGTCCTTTAATAAACCAATTTTATTTAAATAAATATTGTTGTTACTGAAAGTAGATCCAGTATAACAAATCACGGACCACCATAACATTGCTGTTAATTAAAACATCTGACTGAGCATCAGCAACAGTTACTTTTTAGAAACTTAGATTGTTAAGCTATGACTTCATTGAACAGAGGTACATTAGATGAATTAAAGGAACTGTTAATGTTTATCACAGAACTATAGGAGACACTGTGTTTATTTGCTAATACAACATAGCCCTATTTTAGCTTTAAATTCAAACCTCGTTACATGATATGTCTGCCTACCTGACAGTCTTTCTGGATTAGTATTTCCAACCTGTGCTGACTTTATACCATTGATTCTTCAGTTAGGTGTACTCAAAGGTCATTAATATTGAAAAATTCACTTTAATTGACCATCGGCTCATTTTAATTATGGTAATATAAAAGAGTGTCAAGTGCTAGACCCCTACACAAAGGGTTAGTTAATATGCAGATTCATCCTGGCAGTAATATTGCCTGGGTCCCATTAGCTCTAGCTAGGGGCTGTAAAAGAGTTTCCTACTTCTTTCAAGTTGAAGGACTAAGGGAAAAAAGATTGGCAGAAGAAAAAGGTTCCAAAAAAAAAGTCAGAAATCAGCAGAAATCTTGGTCTGTTCTTTTATATTTATGCTTTGTATACAGATAAACTCAGAAACATGCAGATAAAACTTTCGCTGTGTTAGGAGCACCAGTTATAGAAATGATACCCTTTAAATTCTGGCATGCTAGAAGATTGCATGCATATGCTGAAAAAAGAGGATAATCTTATGCTTTTCCATTTCGCAGCAAGATAGCAACCTTTCTTAATCCATAGGAACCCAAAGTTGAGTTCACTGTCTGCTGATATGTACCCCCAAGAGCAATAGAAATGTCAAATGTTTGCATACTGCAAGTGATATCAGTACTGAAAAAAGTATCTTTAGTTTCATTCTCCTGAAATCCTTAATCTCATACATACCTTTGAGCTTTTAATGACTTTCATAAGAATAATGTCCAAGATAACATGAATGGAAATAAAGCAGAACATAAAAAGTTAAGGGAAGAATTTGTTTCATGTTCAGCTATGGACTGTCATATATTTCTTATTTCCTTGAAACAAGAATAAGATTTGTATCGATATTTAGTTCAGTTTGCAAGATCCATAGACCTTTTTATTCAGAATTCAGGTGTGCTTTACTGAAACAAACAATGCTAAGGAAAAGGAAAATGTACTATTTTGAGTTTAATAGAGTTGTCATATTGGCAGAAAAACTCCAGTCATATTTTTTAACTGTTCCAGGTCTTATATGAACTAGTTTCAGACTGAAAATCTCAAAAACATGAAACACTTTGTTTTGTATTAGTTTTATTCATAATGGTCAGTGTTCTATAAATACGAGTAGTCATTTGTGGTGCCTCATCTTCTCAGCACTTCACCGAAGACCTTTCAAACTGGTTATTTTTTTCCAAACAGCATCAGGCTTCTGCCACAATGAAAATGAAGCCCTGAAGCAGACTCTAGTCAGAAACTGAACACTGAAGACAGCTTAAGTGCAGCTTGGAAAATATTACTCACATATTTTAAAAAGCCTTCATAGCTGTAATGTAAATCTCACAAAACAGAATTCAATATCGTATCCTACTAAACATTAAATAGATTAGGATTTTTAAACATACAGGTTAACATAAGCAGTTTACCTTAAAAATGAACCCACTATATCTTGAACACAAGATGTAGAGGTAGAAAAGGAATTCCTTAGATTTCATCTATGAGTTAATCTACCTCTTTTTGGTGAGGTTTCCATTATCATTCAAATAAATGTGTCTGTACATGAATGCTTGTGGGATCTCTGTTATTACTTTTGTTTGTGAGAATTTGTGTGTGGCAACAGCTCTGTGTGATCACAGCTAACCGCTACAAGGATACTGGCATCTCTATTATCTGTACATTGAATGTGATCATTAACTGTTAGCCAGGAAGAAGGCAGTAGAAAAATCAATGCAACTTTGGTCAGAGGAAAAATAAACTGAGGTGATAGTAGCGGGAAAGATCCTTCTGCAAATGACATTTCATCCAATACAAGAGTGGAGGGGAATGCGTAACTGAATGATGCAAATGCAACAGGGAATGGAAATTAAAAGAATCAATTCTAGGACTCACCAGACATACAAGATAGTGTATTGGAGATGGCACAGTGGAGCACATAAAGGTCCTCCCACTAGGGCCTGTAGTATCATATGAGCCTGACAAATGGTCACCAATGAAATGATGTTTAGAAATTTCCTTACGATGCCCATGACGTCAGTGTCATCAGAGAATGTAAGTATAAAATGTGCAATAAAGCCAATCAGCCCTGTTCTTGTCTCTTTTGGTTAGCTAAGAAGCATCACATTTACTCTGAAACTTTGATGAAATGCAACCTTTTGTTGCCTAAAGATTTGATTCATCTGATTATCAATACAGACTCAAGGTTTTTCAGTACTTAATAGGAACAGGGTGTCCAAGCTACATTATTTTCTGAAGATGCCTGTATCTCCCTTGGCTGTAGGAGCTGTCTAGAGTAGCAATGCTCTTAATTTACATACTGTGGTTAAGTGGCACAAAACCAACCTGAAAGGCTCTGATTACCCCCTCTATTTTTTTCACCTAAAAGTTGTACATATAGTCTAAGTTACTCATCTAAGCAGTAGAGAGCGAGCCATGCTTTCAGAGGACAACTCATCCTATCTCAACACACATGTAATAAAATCACACACTCATATGCCTTTCTCTCTGTTTAGTGCTTATACAACTAGGATTGATCTACTGCTGAGTAGCTACAAAAATGAGATTAACTGAGAAAAAAATGTCATGAAATTACATGTTTTTTTTTCTCTCCCAAGAAGAGCTCCACTGCTTCATCAAACTAATAAAGCTTGGTTTACTGAGTTGGAGAATGCTGTGTGATCCCAAAACAATGACAGTCTTAGATAGACTATAGATGGATAAACCCTAATATTTAACAAATAGGCAATTACACAGAAATGATGTCATAACTGTAAACAATGTATTAATCAAACAAGGTAAAAAAAAAATAAAAATGAAAAGGTCTCCTGAGTCATTTGCCCAATTATAATCACACACAGAGGAAAACCTGCAGCCCTGTAGTAAGTTTACAGAACTCAGTCAATTATTTTAAGGATTTCCCAGGAACTGATTGCCAGAGCATCTGGACATCTTGCAATAAATTAAAAACAAATATTAATTACACAACTATCCATTCAGATGGCTCAATGCACTTTAGCTGCCTTTTATTTGTCTCACAAAGGACCAACATACTGACATGTTAGTTAATTGAATGCTTGATTGAACAAGTAAACCTTACACTACACTACAACCTGCCAAATTTAAATTCTGGTGGCCTGCCAGAGGAATAGATTTCCAGTGTGAGAACCCACCACTGGTATCTTATAAAATGTCAATCTGATGGCTCATTTTAGGAGATCTGCAACTGATTTTAACTTTTATGAGGGGAAATAGTGTGAGAGGTGTTCTAAAGTAAAGATGATTTCCATATGATTCAGTTTTAAATATTGTTAATGCATCTGCAAGTTTATCTGAACAAAAATAAATTAGCAGCACATATTTATGAATTCATGTTTTATGATAGTTATAGCTGATTCTGTTAAAAAAAAGAAAATATACATTCTGTATTTGCTGAAAGTTCTTGTGTAATCATTGATGTTAGTCTTACCATCGTCTTAGATAACATACCTGCAGACAGGCAGAAAAGACATGGATAACTGATATAGATTACGTATAAAAGGATAACTTGTGTCAACAAAATAAGCATTATTAAATTATGAATCCCGATACAGTAATAGATCCTCTAGGGTATCAGCTGACTTTAACACTTATTATGCTCTGTATTTCTATGGGTGACTGGATGTCTTGTCATCCTGAGATATATTTACTTTATCAAAATTCATTTAGTTTGTGTTAGTGACGGTCAGTACAGAAGCAAGACAGCAAACCACATTTCAGGGGAATGACGTTTAAGAAGTGGATGTAACCATTTGTGATTGAGTTAACATATTTAAAGATTAACAACTCAGCTTTTATTCAAAACAATGAAAAGAAAAAAAAGAGTTGAAAGTGATGCAAGAGATTGTAACACAGCTCTGAGAAATCTCAGAATAAGTTCTAAAGTTGAGGCCCTGATGTTAAGCTAAATGTAAGCTGAAGAAAACTGAAGTTAAGACAGAGCTAAAGGCAGGCAGAAGACCCAAGTTTGATACCCTCAATTGCATTGTAATTTCTCAAGTGTTTAATTGCTGTATTTTGTTCATACATTCAAGGACTTTCCCATTAACCAGATTCCTGTTTATTCTTTTTGCAAGCAGAGGAGGGAGATTGCTCTTCTGAGCATATAATGTAGTCCAGTTTCTAACATCATCTGCACAGTTTTATTTAACATAATTCACGCAGTTTCCACAATCTCCTCTGCTTTATTCCTGTGACTTGGATTATTGGAACGTAGTCTGTGGTTTATGAGGGTATGGTGGCAAATGGAGTAGATGTTCTGTGAAATCTATTTATGCATAGCAGAAAGACTTGCTTTTTTTGAGGATTGGACATGGTTATTCGAGTGGTTCTATTCTTATGGTCTCAAATCAATTCGCTAGCTGGGGACTTGTCATTGAAAAGTGTTACAAGAAGCCCATCTTTTGGGTTTGAAACTGCCAGTTTCTATTAGTGGCAACATTGAATTAATTTCCCCATTTGTGTCTAGTACTTTTGAACTAATTGCCTTCCTGTCTTCAGACTTCAAAGTTAGTGTAGCTGTTGCTTTTCTTCAAAGGAAAGATAATCTTATATGTTTTGATGGTAATGCCATTTCATATTCCGTCAATGCAAATCTCTTTGACAAGACTGGTGACCTGCGGGTGAGTGCTCGATTCAGGCAGCAGGTGGTAGACCATTTGTCCCCCTTGTCATGTTCTTAGATCAGCACATTCCACTCAGAAGTGGAGATAAAGGCCACAAACTTTCAAAGACTTTGTCTCACTTTCTAAAATCACAGAAACACTTTGTCACATCTTTTCAGCTTTTCTAAAGAAAAAAAAAAAAAAAAGGAAAAAAAAAAAAAAAGCTGTTATTTCCCAGGTACCTTGCTCTTGGTCTGACAGTTCCTTCGAATGCTTGCCATCCTGCATTTTCCCACAGTCAGGCAGCTTTGGAATCCAGTGAAATGCAATGGAAAATATTTTCTGTTACAACTTGATATGTGCAATTTTGACCCAGGACTGAATGGTTACAAAAGTAATTTTGATGTGGACAGTAATTCCTTTCCTCTTTTGTCCACAAGCATTCCATCTTACCTCACCTGTCCAGTCACACCTGGCCTAATTCTGGAGTGATGGAAGATCAAAATGCAGATTTGTGTCATTGTGCAGGAAATCACTGAAAATTCAGAGACATTGGGAAAGGAAAGAGGAAATGGGAAAGGGGAGGAAAGGGGAGGAAAGGGGAGGAAAGAGGAGGAAAGGAAAGGGGATGACAGGACAGGGGAGGACAGGGGATGACAGGGGATGACAGGGGAGGGGAGGGGA
>KL289405.1:19851-36492 GCA_000699545.1 Podiceps cristatus | reverse complement strand
TGCAGGCAGTACAGTTTTCATTTGTAAAATATTGTGCTCAGTTCTCATTTGGGTTTGAAAATTGAGGAACTTCCTACCCTAACTTTGCTTCATATAATACAGGAGTACTGACAACGAAGGTATTATAATAAAAATTTGCCCAGCTGACTAAGAGGACTCGTGACGACTACCCCAGTTTCTTTTCTGTCTGAAATATTTCACAAGCATCTTCCTTTAATTAATATTGGAACTCATAGTCCTTCGAGCCTGTGCAAAGCTTCTTTTTCCACTCTGCATTCAAACCTTACCTCTGTCAAACTCTGATTTTGAGGTTGCAATTGGGATTGAAATATTTCATAAAGCTGTTCCTAGGGCCACTGGGACCTCTCCCACCCTCTATCCCTCCAATACCGTTGAGGGACTGCAAAAAAGTTGGTATCCTTGATGATTCTGGTTCATTCCCCTACCACCCTAGTCAGCTTGGCCTTATCAGTAGGGATCCACTTTTAGGCAGAAGGTTATTCTATATTTGTCCTCTTTGTATATTTTTTTTCTTTCCATGAAGAAAAGCCATTGACAGGGAGCTTGGTGTCCCTGCCTATGGCAGGGGGGTTGGAACTCTATGATCCTTGGGGTCCCTTCCAACCCAGACCTTTCCATGATTCTATGATTCTATGACAGGAAAGAGGCAGTAGCGAGACCTGTGACGTACCTATTGCTGTTCTTAGACTTTGAAAAAATCAGCAAGGTTGATATTATGAACACTTGTCTACAGCTAGGGAGAGGGGCTAGTCAGTGGATCACATGTGAAGATAAAAATCCTTATATAGGTAGTGATGATTTTTGATCAAAGGCAACAGATTTTGAGTAAGAAATATGAAGAGTTACTATTTGGGATGTGGATATTATGTGATCCTGAAGTCACTGACTCTGGCCTATTTAAGAGAAGCAAATTCTATCAATTTCTTACCATCTTCAACAACTCTTGCAAATGTCATATAATAATAGTCTTAACTTTTGTCTAAACTTTTAATTTAATCTGCAAACAAATGCTGTTTGCAGCAATCGTCCTTTCTAGTCGCCGTATCTGCTTACTCTGCCTAACCCATGCATGCATATATCATCATGAATGTGGATATAATAGTCCAAATAGATGTTTTCCCAGCATTCAGTAAGTTTCAGATCTACTGATGCTTGTTGGTGAGTATTTACCCACGAGCTGTGTGAGTGTTTCTGACCCATGTAGAAATAATGGCATTAGAAAATGGCACGACGACTATGATAGTGTTCTTTATTCACCATAATTCAGCATGGGTATAACGAACAGAAGCCCCCAAGGTATGTAACACACACCTCCCAACACCGACTTTGAGACGTAATCAGCTAATTGGGTGAATTGTGTGAAGCTTTCCCCCCTTCTCCTTTCAGGGTGCTGTATTGTCTCAGCACGGATGGTGCTGGAGGGGAGACACTACACCTGGGGGAGAGCAGGCAGCCGTGCAGCTGCTCGGGAGGCGGCTGCTGCTCTCAGCTTCAGGAGCAGATGGTGAAGGGCGACCTGGGGCCGCTGCCCTCGTAGCCCCCGCTCTATGATGAGGAATAAAGTCTGCACATTTCCCTGGAGAAACTCCCCCTTGCCTCCTACTTGCCCCTGAAGGGAGAGCTTGGACTCCTGCTACCTGAGCCCTCCGTGCTGGAAAGCACATCAGCCATGGCAGGGGCAGAGCGTGGACTGATGCTGCTGGTCTAGTAGGAGAGGAGAGCCCTTCTGCTGAAGGGAAGAGCCAAGGTGCCCTTCCCCACCTCCGGCTCTCCTCCGCGACTGCATCGGCGCTGCGCGGGTCCCCGAGAGCAGCCGCCTTGTGCGTGCAGGGGCTGCAGAGCCCTGCCGCCCCTGCTTGGTATCTTCTCACCTCGTCACGCAAATCCACTTGGGTGAGGACGGAGTCATTTCTGTATGCGTTTAGGGCTTTGGAGGTTGCTGTAATTAGATTCATTATAAAAATTTCTGTGAAATACCTGTGCTGACAGAGACAGGGTGAGGGTGTAGGTGATCCACGTTTCTGCTACTACAGCGTTTCTGCTAGAGTGTGCCTTTTTGCTTTGAATACAGAAATAAGTGAAGGATTAGTTGAGGTGGTATCAATCTTCATTCTTTGCAATGTGGATATTTTTATTTAAGTCTCTATAGTGGCCTCTCTCAACAGTTGTGTAACATTGCTAATGGAAATAGTCTGAAGTTTGGATAACCGGATTTAGCATCAGCCATTACACTTTGCATCTTAGTGTGAACTTCCATCACTGAACATGAACATTTTTTTGAGTCAATTATTTCATCGTTTTGATGTCTGTGATGTTTGACAAGTTTTTGCTACATCCCATTTCCTGCACTAAAGCAAGATGAAGGAATGAGACTAAAGGCTAACAAATGCATTGATTCTGCCTCTGAGCTTTGAAATGTCAGTTAAATATCGCTGTTGTTTATTAGGTTCCCACGAAATTTGAGTGGGATTAAATTTGCTTTCCAGTTCTCCCTGCATTTTAGAGCCAACTAATAATTTTTCCTGGATTCAGGCCTGAAGACATCTTTGAGTCCAATTGACTTAAGCCATTAAGGATAAAAAGACGGAACCGAGGCAATTATTTAATTTGATAAAAGCTTTCTTCATCTTTGATTATACCAATGTACAGTATTAAGCCAGTCGGTGACACTCATGAAAATGGTACATCAGAATTCCTCTTGACTGTGTCTCCATGTAAAAATGATATATTGTGTTCCTAGGTAGTTACATTTTAATTTGGTAATTGCAAAAGATCAGAAAAAGAAATGAAAAACCCAAACAACTCCACCTATAAAATAAGTTATTGAAGGAAACCCCCTCTTGGTCATCTTGTTTTTTCCCAAGTCGGGTGATGAGAAGTTCTTTCCTTCTGAAGTTCTTTAATCACCAGATTTTAAATAATTCACATAGAGGTGGTTCTTTCATTCCTGGTATCTGAATATGCCTCAGATTATTTCATTAAGAAGCACGTCAAAGTGATACAAATAATTGTTTTCATTCACATCGCAAAAATGCCTTTTTATGTTTTTCTGCAAGAGTCGGTGAATATCTGCCAACACCAAGGGGATAACATTTCTGGGAAGCACTTTAGAGGCAAGACTATAATAAACCCTTCTGTATATGGAGGTTGCTTGGAGCCCCGTTTGTTGGTACTCAGTCTTTTCTCTCCTCTAATACAAAATTCCTGTAAAAGCTTTGAATTTATTAACAACCAAGGCCTTAGTTTCCATCTGTGAGGAACACCAATGTTTGTCCTCATTTGAACAGAAAAGGAAGTGTAAATGTGATGATGAAGAGGACTTGCCAGTGTTACCACCAGGCCAAAGGCAGAGCCAGGAAAAATATCTGGAATTTCTGATTTGCTCTTGTGGTTTATTAGCTGATGAACAAAAATATGTGGAGCTGTAACAAAGCCATGCTGTGATTAGAACAGTTTGATGCTATTACAGCCATGATTTGACACCATTTAAATCAGTGGCTTTTGCTCTTTTATCTGACTCCTCTCTCTTTAATTTCCAGTGTGGACAGGATTATAATCTATTTTAAAGTGAGAAAAGTATATTGAATACTTTTAAAAAATGCTAATCTATTTTGTATTTTCCTCTGCTTTTTACAGGTGAGGTTTAGATGATTTTTCCTTTGAAAAGTTGCAGAGTTTGGCTGCAAAGTCATACTTTTCAGTCATCTAGAAATCCCAACCTAAGTAGCGATATTTATGTGGAACACTCTTTTGCAGTCTTTTGCAGCCGAATCAAACATTCCCAAATAAAATTAAACCCTGTATGTACAGCTTCAGTTTTAAAGTCAGCTTTTGAAATCATAGCAGTAGAACAGTCACACTGACTTCCCACTGCAGATGTGCAGCCAATACCAACTAAAGTGGCACTGCAAGCATTAGTTCCAGAATTCAAAGGTATAATGAAAATTTAAACTAAACAGAATGCTACAGAGAAAGAGCAAACGTAGAGTCCTCACTGTAGGGAGGAATAAGCAAAAAATTGGGGGAGTTACTGACTAGGTGGCATTTCTGCTGCAAAGCAACATGTGGTGTTAGGTCAGTGACTGAGCATGAACAAGCAATGTCCTGCTATTTAGATAACAACAAATGCTGTATTCGGTTATCTAAATAAGTGTAATGTATGAAGAAATATATTTAAATTCAACTATGGCCTCAGCTGTGGTACTGTACTCTGTTTTGTCACTGTGTGTTCAAAAAAGTCCTAAATCCCAAACATGGAGTGTCAACTGCAAAGTTCAGTGAAGAGCAAGAAGAAAGGTCTATGAAGCCTAAGCCCCAAGGAAAGCGCTCTTGGATCTAGAGGTGTCTCAAAATGTGCTGGTGGCTTCTAAAAGAAATGTCAGATGCTGTTGATGAGATGAGAAACAACGGGCTGAAATTTTGGGTTAGGAAAATGAGAACTGAGAGAAAAAGTTTTTAATCTGACAGGGGAAAAGAAGGGAGGAGGATAGACTGAGGAGAGCTGTAACAGTTTCCTGGGAGTATGGTTAGCTAAGGTGGTGGAGGGGAGGATGATCAGCAAAAGCAGTTGCTAGATATTAGGGAGAACTTCCCAGAGAATTTCTATCAAAGTCTCCACGTTACAGTAATTTAAAGGGCTAATTGATAAGGGGATAAAATGGGAAATTATAAACGAGATGTCACGAAATCATAATTTGATGCTTTCTCTTAAACAAAAAGACATGTTTTATTAGTAATTATCATAAAGCAGAGATAGAAGATACCAAGATTAAAATAATCCATTTGGATTTCTGATTGAAATGTCCTTAAATTTTGATTCTAATGTGTGTTAATTGGAGAGGAATAGGGTGCATTATCTTACATGCACATTTGTGTATCTTCTACCTTAAGCTGAGGTTTTGATGATAATCACTATTGTGAATAGCATTTTAATTGCAAGTCTTTGCCTTACCAAAATCACCAGTGCTTGCCCATATGTGCTGATATTCATTAACACATTGTCTCACACATTTTCATTTTCTCGGCAAGCCTTGCAGGAAGACTGTTACTTTTTTGGGTTGGTTTCCCCCCACCCAACCTCCTGGTGTCTTCTTAAGACCACTGTATTGAAGGGTCTGCCAGCAGTACCAAACAGAAAGACAACCAGCTGTCTGATTTTCCATTATTGGGTTTGTGAAATGGGAAAGCTATATATGTCCTGGAGCAAATAATGGTTTTAATTAAGGGATTTTTTTTTCATCCTTATATTGCTGCAGTTGGACTTGATATGAGAGCTGCTAAATCCTACTGACAGTATAGTATGTGGAATAGCATATCCAAGTATCTCGTGTTTAAGTATGAGTGTAGCATCTTCATAGTCACTGGAATAACTTATATGTGTTTTGCTGGATCAAGCAGTTCAGTGTCTTGTATGAGTGACCCAAGTTTTTTCAGGGTAACATCCCCAAAGATAAAGTGCCTAATGCATGTTTAGCTAATTAATCTTTCTTTGCAGTCTTTGGCTTTAACCCAGATTTTTCTACTTCTACCCTGTCTCTTGGATTTTTTCAGGTATTGATTGGAAAGCAAATGTTTTGTTTGTTTGTTAAAATGAAGAAAGCAGGTGTCCTGTAATCTCAAAGACTGAGTAATGGGAACACAGAAGACTACTACTTCTCTGCAGTCTGTCAGATTGTGACGTTCCCACTTTTTCTTTTGTTCCTGTCTAAAAAATAGCTTCCACTTTTAGCAGCATCTGCAGCCATGTGATCCCATAAACTTCAAAGAAAGCCTACAAATTCAGGAGCCGGTCACAGGAGTGTAAGAATTATCCTTATAGGCTTAGCCACAGGCCAAAACCTTCAGCTTAAGCATAGGTTTCAAGGAGGCAGAGAGGTTAATTAGTATCTATTTTCTCATTAAACAGTGGAGGGATTGCTGGGAACGAGATAATCTATCCGAGAAGACTTGTGTATTTTATTCCTCTGCTAATCTCTGCTGATTTGTGCAGACTTTCGAGATCTCAGCGCTGCTGATCTCAGGCAGAGGCTGATGGGCTGAGCCAAAGGTTATTCAGCGATCTTCAATCTGGGCAGCAAAGTGGGTTGGGAAACCAGTGGCTAGGTTGGACAGCAAGAGCTTGTGCCTTAGAAGCCTCCTCCCTGGTTTTATTTTTGCACTCTCAACTTGGGAAGACAACATCTGGCCAATCATTTTCAGACAGAATTTGCTATAATGAATGCAGAAGTGTGCGAAATGTTTTTCTGCTGACATTTTGGTTTTCATAGACAATAATTCCATTATATAATGTCGGGAAAGATTTGCTTGTTTGTTACCAAGAGCAATGTTTTTCTCAATAAAAATTTTAGGACATTTTTAGACAATCTCTGCTTCCCAGTCTGCTCTGGAGTCCTGGCAGTTTTCTCTGCCCACCCTCAGTGCTGGAAGTATGGCCTGTCCTTTCAGAAGGACATGTAGTCAAGTTGATTTGTTGGAAAGCATTAAAACAAAGAGGCTGCTAGTAGAGGCAAGGCAGAAGATGATGCTTCATAGCTCAGCCATTTGGTATAGTTTTTAACTGGAGAGTTTTCAGTTCTAGATACCAGCACTAGTTCTGTTCTAGGCAGCTGGCACCCTAGATACTAGCCTGTGTGGAAATCGGAACACCTTTTTGACACAAAATTAGTTATTTCTCCTAACTGGGTTAGTACCAGCAGGTGTAGGTATCTCAGCACCGTCATCTTACAGACGTTTGCTGCGTAGACTTAGAAAGTGGCCAAAGTACACTTAACTAGTCATGAAGTCAGTCTCACAGAAACCCTAAATTACTCCTAAAGAGTCCACACCTAAAGAAAATCCTGTTACATCCCTGGGAAATACAAAGACTTGTTGGCATTTTTTGTTTTTCAAACGATTACACTCCCCCTAAAGCTGGATGTATAGTTTAAGAATCTAGGAATGTGAGGCTGTGACTCATGAAACGTTTTTTTATAAGCAAAACCTGAGCTGATTAAAAGGACAATTGGCTTGAGTCAGAATGTCAGAAAACTGCTGTATCGTTCTTATAAGAAGATGCTGTTAAATTGCTAGAAATGAGTCATTGTAAGTGTTAGAGCACATGTTTCATGATCAGCCTTTTATGTATGATAACAGAAATAGAATAATTTTCAGTGAAAATACACCTCCAAGTAGAGGCAGGTTTATTTTATAGTGAAACTGCTATTTTTCTGAACAGAACAAATCCAGTTGTAAAAATTGACATTTGCATTTTATTGCTTTTAGTTTACTTCTGTAGAAAATTTGGGGAGTTGACAGCTGTCAAATTAGTGTTTTCCTTGTATTTGTGTAGATAAATGTTTAGCTATAAAGATCCTTGGAGGGTAAGTGATACATTTGCTTCAGATGTGACTGAATTACGGGATCATTTTGTGCATAGGAAGGTTGGTTAATAGAGCACGAGAAGGCATAGGGTTATCAGCCAAGGTCAGCCGCTCTGGTTAGATAGGCAGACACAGGGCTTTTGGTTGAGTTACTCTTCAGGGCCTCTTGCTGGTGCTGGTTCTTGTGACTATTTCATGGTTTCTCAGAGCAGAGAAAAATTCCATTGCTGGAAAATTGAAGTCTGCTATAAAAGGGTGCCTGTTGCTCTGTGCATGACAGTTTTGGTGTCATTTTGGGTCAGATAAATACTAGCAGCTAACCCTGTATCTCGATTTGATGAAGGTCTGATGCTGAGCACATCTCTCAGACCATGAGGAAGTATGTTATTGGTTCTAAGGGAAAGGAGAATATAGTCAGGAAACCTTTCCGAAAATCAGTCCTTTGAAGAGGAACTGCTGTAAAAAGTTGACTGTAAAGGGATGAAGAGAGGTTTGGAAAGAGGAGGCAATGGGAAAAGGTGTCTTCCTCTTTCGGACCTCAGAGTTTTCCTCATTCGGGAGAGAAGACCAGTTTTAGATTTTATGATACCACGTTTAATCCCTGTCCATTTGCTCTGCACAGAGCAGATCGTGAAGGGGAGGCTGTGAATTAAGGTAATGTGCAAGGGAAAGCACAGTGGGGTGATTGCCCTCTTCTCCCAAACTGATGTCCATCATTCTGACCAGTTTGCTGGCAAAGAACAACTAGAAGGAAGATTTTTGTCGATAAACCTATATGGATTGGGCAGTAAACTACTCAAGAGCATATACACCCTCCCAATAGCTTCATACCTGTTGCTGACAGAGGCTTACGAGGGAAGAAGGGTACAAACTCAGCCCTAGACAGACGCATCTATTCTCCAGCAGTGCTCCTCTTATTAGATGTATCAAAATCATCATGTCGGAGTATTGAACTTGGGGTTTTTTTTGAGCTAGAGATACAGCAGTGTCCATTGTCAGTTCAGGCACTGCTGTCTTGGAGACTGACTCCAAGATCAGATGTTTTTTCCTGTGAGGCACCACTGACAAAGGAAGAGGGAGGGACTGTGATCTGCCTCTCTTCCATTTAATGTAGCAATAACCAAACTGTATGTTTTATCTTACTAACTCAGACACTTCTTGCCTGGCTTTATCTGTGCGGTTTCCTGTGAGTTACAGCTGGTTGCATGTGTTTTTTTTCTGTAGGGCTGATGCTACTTAATAACAGCCTCATCCCCTTGATTTTTTAATGCTCCATATGAGGAGTTGGATGTTGACCCACTATATTATTTACTTACTGTTTGTCTTTTCTGTTCCTTGGATTTGCTACTCTAAGTACAAGAACTGGCTTTGAAGGAAATGTATTTGAAATGTTAAAAAGTGATTTGGAGAGGTAGGAGAAACAGAGCATCAGCAGTAGAGGGGAAGAGACAACCTTTTAAAAGTACCTGCGTGCTAAACTGAATCTTCTATAGGTTTTTATTTTCATTAGTTTCTCTGTGGGATGACCGAAGGGCAACAAATCTGATCATTACATGATAAAGTTAAGATTGTGATTCATGAAATTCTAAACAAGAATTTCACAGTAAAATTCTGAAAAATTGCTAGAAATTTATTGAATTTGGAATAATACAATACCTGCAAGGCAATACGCTGATATCATTGAGGAAAACAGCATTTGAGAAACCGTGATATGCTGAAAGAAAGGGGAAGATGTAGGCTAGAGCAAGTCTACTGCATGATAGTGAAGGAGTCAATACAGCAAGAAGATAAACATTTAGGCTTAACAAAGGGTTCAAGAACAGAAGTGAGCGTGGACAACAAACAGGTTAAAGGATTTTTAGGTAAACTGGAAGTTAGAGGAATCAAGAAATTTTTTTCAGGACTTTATAAGTAAATGGCCAAAGTAGTATCAGTACCAAGGAAGGATCTTTGGGACTATTTTTTCACATGTTCTCAGCAAATCGTAAAAAAGGAAGAGTAGTCCCTGTATTGAAGGAGTGGGGAAAAATGAAGGACAGAATGGATTAGTTATTCTGACTTACATGGAAAGTACATAGTACATGGAAAGAGAGTGGAAATTGGTAAACACTGAAGGAATTATCAGAAGGCCTTTCACAGGAGGTAAAAAGTTAAATGGCATCATTGTTGAGGAAAAAGTATCATCAGGGATTGAAACCTATTTTCAAAGCTGAGGTGGGCAAGGTATGAAAGTCAATTTTTCAAGTCTGCCTCAAAGTTGTGAGCTGCTTCTGATACTGATTGATTTATGTCCCATAAGAAGTCTTTAAAATTGTAAATATCTTCATTCTGAAACCGTGGAATGCATTTTTAAACTTGGAGGCAGGGGGAGAGGAAGAAGGAAGCATCAAGCAGCTCTGCCCACAGGCTCATTACTGTTCATTAAGAGGTCTTCGGAAGAAATGTTCTGATTTTATTGTAGAGATTTCTGTGTTTCACTTGTATGCAGGCTGACAGAATGAACAATTAGGGAACGGTGTATATGCAAAATGGGTAGAATATTTATGGAAGACAGCATTTCAAAATGACATAGCAGGCATAAAAAGACAGATGAGTTTTTTTACCAGAATGGCTCTGTCTTTGTGTTTCTGTTATGAGTTAGTAAATTTGTGAAGAAACATAAACTCAAAACTGAAGGATTTAGTTAATATATGACCAAGTTATGGTCTATTCCTGGAGAACTCTTTGGAGACCTTCCAGGAGGCGCAATATGGACAACAAGGGTAACAGCAGGTAGTTTCCTCTTTATTCATCATGCCTAGAAAGCATTTTGCTTCCTTTGTTGGTCCAGGAGCATATTCGATATCTTCCAAAATGCAACAGTTGTTTTCCTGTAGCTATATTAGTTTAGGGATACAAAAGATAAGATCTGTAGGGAGAGAGAATATTCAATAAAAATATAGTCAAGCATTTAAGCACACAGAAGCCCATTTACAAAACATAAACAAGAAAAAGTGCCAAATTAAATACCAGCGGTTCTGAGAACTATTTCTGTTTATTACAATGAATCAGCTGATCTAAGACACTACCTCTCCCAATAGATCTTGCCTTGTTTATCTTGGGGAGGTAAAGGCATAGGTCTTCTTTCAGGTCTGCTCCGCTCCATCCATACCCTGGCAGTGTAGCACCAGTAATCCTTTCAAGAGTTGGCCTCAGATCCACAGAAGTCGATGAAGCCATACCTACATGCAGTGAAAGAGCTGCTTCCAAAGCAGATGAAAGCCAGGGTATTGCCTCTGTTCTTCTGGCAGCCTGGGGCTTTTCCTTCATGACTGTTTTTAGTAATGCAAGCATGATTTGGTCCAGAGGACACGTTTTGGTGACACCTGAAGTTGGACTCACAGATTCAAACCATAGAAGAAAGACAAGCCTGGTTTTGAAGGTGGTCCTGGAGTAGCCAATACGAGACAGTGAGTCACGGTTGCAGAGGGTTCCTTTAAGGGTTTCCCTGGGCCTTTGGGGAGGGATTCTGTGGTGTAGAGGGACTCAGAGAAAGTTAATGTGTGGCCTACAGTGGCAAATCTGTTCATCTGTATCTTCTACCAGACAGCTTAGCAGCAGGAAGTCCTCTGCAAGAGGGTAATAGGAACTCAAAAGGTGGATGGTAGTGACAGGGGAGACAGTCTAGTGATGAAAGAGGTGTTACTATCTGTGGAGCTGTGTGGCTTTGATTGTCTAAATGTAAATGGAGAAAACACATAGCAGAGGTGTCTGCATTTTGCAGTGTTATGTGAGAGGGTATCATGATTATTTGTAAACACAGACGACTTTTATCAATTTATGGTTTTGTTTTCTGACTAAGCTAGAACTACCTTACAAGGAGAACATGTCTACTGCTTTTCTTCATGGGATCAAAGTGAATAGGAGCTGCATTTATTTTGGACCTGTAGGAAAGGCTGAGAGACAGGCTGAGATAGTTGGGCTTGTTCAGCCTGGAGAAGAGAAGGCTGCGGGGAGACCTGATTGCGGCCTTCCAGTACTTAAAGGGGGCCTATAGGAAAGAGGGGGAGAATCTGTTCAGTAGGGACAGCAGTGACAGGGCCAGGGGGAATGGTTTTAAACTGAAACAGGTTAGGTTTAGGTTTAATTTAAGGATGAAATTCTTTACAATGAGAGTGGTGAAACACTGGAACGGGTTGCCCAGAGAGGTAGTGGAGGCCCCATCCCTGGAAACATTCAAGCCCAGGCTGGACGGGGCTCTGAGCAACCTGATCTGGGTAATGGTGTCCCTGCTCACTGCAGGGGGGTTGGACTAGATGGACTCTGGGGGTCCCTTCCAACCCAAAACATTCTATGATTCTATGAAAGACAGGGCTAGAGGAGAGCAAGAAGGTGATTAGGACCAAAGGCTGCAGTGTAACTTTGGAAATGACCTGAACGTGTGGCATCAGCCATGTGACTGGGCAGGGATTCCCCTTGTGTGCTCTGTCTGCCTTCTTGTCCTTTCCCCATGCAGCAGTGAGCTGAGCTGGGGATTGTACCCGTGTGCTTGAACGAAACCACAAAGACTTCCCTCTAACTTCCATCAGCACATAGGACATACCAAGGGATAGTATGGCAATATGAGCTCTACCTTCTATGAGTTTTGTCATCCCTGTGAGAGTGAAAGTTTTCAGTGCATTTACTCGCATTAATTGGGGATCCCTGCCCCACAGTACTAGATACTGTCTGAATAAAAGACAGAAAGATGGAGCGGGACAACTCCAAGGAACTTGTGGTGGAAGTGAAGGACAAAGAGTAACGGTACAGAGACACAGAGAAATTCAACAAAGCCACATGGTTTGGCATGGCTAGCAGCAGCCTCTGCATTGTCTGAGTGCTCTTTATTTCGTATAAAGCCACTTGGCCAATGCATAGGCTGGATTCAGTTTCTTACCTTTCACTGTGCTGTTCTTATGAGCAAAACCTGCTTCTCTTTGGACGTAAGGCAAGAAATAAGAGTGACCTCTTTGAATTTGATGCCATTTCTAAAGCAAAAAACATTTACATTAACAGAAACCTTATCCTGAGCGCTTCAGAGCAACCTCCACCAAAGTCCATAGACACTGGGGTTTCTTGCAATCTGGCTGGTCTGTACCCGGCATTCACTTTTTCCTGTTTGAGATTGCACTTTACTAGCAAACATCCAGTTACACTGAGAGCTCCAAAGAAATGTCGGTGACATCATAGTTAAAAACTAGGGCTTGAATGCCTGGGGAATAATAATAAAATAAGCTCAGGCTTGCATCAGTTTAAATTTGATCAATTAGAGTAGAAAGCTAGATCAGAGTGTGTAGACAGCTTCTAATGTTGAACTGTATTATTAACAGCTAATAAAAGATGGAGCTGTAAAGTGCAAGTACAAAAGAACTCCAGTAGAGTAATTTTAACACTCTCCCTTTAGTATGTGAATATACAATTCCAGGATTTGGCATTGCTGATTTTGGCATGCTGTTTATGCGTTTGAGTGATTGTGTACTTCTTGCTGAAGCAGACAGGCTGCTAAAGTCAGACCCTTAAGGTTTGGACGCTTTGAGTCAAATTGCACACTAAAATTAAGTGTTCATTTCACATGAGTTTTGAAGCAATACACAAGAGATTTCTCAAGTGACTTAGAATAAGAAATTTTAGCTGCTTTATGAAATTTTTTTTTACATGAAATCTTATAATTATTTTTAACTTCATCTGTGCCAGCCCTTCTAATTGGCATATCTATAGGAGTATGGATTCTTTGTCCTTTAAAGGGAAAAGGAAATGCATTTTTTAGACTAGAATGTTCTACTATGACTTTCCTGCCTTTTTTGCTTTAGTCTATCCAGAAGGATAGCAAACAATGAGCAAAGTACATGTATTCTTGAATTTAAAATTCATTTATTTCATTACATGGTGGGAGGGTGTTGATTCTTGAATGATAGTTAATGCTTCTGCAACTGTTGGCAGGGTTTACTTACAAATAAGACGGTGTATCTGCCTGGGTTTATGCCCAGAACAATGTTTCAAATCAATAGCAGTGGTGAATATGGACTGTTCTTAGAAATACTCTTCGCTCAATTTTTCAGTGCCATGCCTGTTTCATACAGCAGGTTGGTGTTAATGAGTAATGCTGATATGAAGCACAGTGTAGAACAGAGAACTGAGTCCGTCCCTGTTTCTATGGCAAGAGTTCATCCTGTGGTTTAAAAGATTGTGGCTCATTTGTAACTTAAATAAAAATTTCTCTCCTGCTCCTGGTCAGATGCTTATCAGCTTCATTCTCTGCTGTCTTGCACTATCTAAAAATGAAGTACTGTAGTACTATAATACAGTAATGTAGACTTATACCAGATGGTTGCGATTACTGTCCAACTAAGACATTTATCTAATATTACCTTTTCCAAACCTACTTTAGGCAGAGACTTGGCTAAATCCTCTGGGTAGATTTCTACATTCCCAAGTCTAAATGTGTAGTTTGTAAAATTCTGCTTACGCTCTGGAGACACTGAATGTATGCACATTTTCATAGCTGAGGTTACTTGTTCAAGTCTTTGCAATGCTGCAAATATACAATCAAAACAGTCACCACCTTGGCAGGATTGAGTTGAAATCTTTTTTACAGCTAAGCTCGATCAAGATTCACAGTATGGCTGAGGTTGGAAGGGACCTCTGAAGGCCGTCTACTCCAACCTTCTACTCAAGCAGGGCCACCTAGAGCTGGCAGCCCAGGACAACATCCAGTTGGGTTTTGATTATCTCCAGGAATGGACATCACCCCTCTCCAGTCCACCTCTTCCAGTATTGACCACCCTGACAGAAGAAAAGCTTTTCCCTGTGTTTAAACAAAATTTCCTCGTTTCAAACACCAGGTGCCTGTGTCTCCTGAGATGTCTGGCTTGATAGGTCTGCTTAGATGCGCATAGCTGAGAATGCTATTGCTAGTTGCTAGAACTTCTGCTAAGCTCTGTTGATATAATCACATCTTCTCTATAATGAGATTTTAATCTGTTTCTTCTCTCCCTCTATTCCTAGTAGCTCTTTCTTTGTACTTGCACTTCCATTTTGCATGCCAACGTATATTAAGGTGACATTCTCCTTGTCAGTGATACCTTAGATTATTTACTCTTTTAGAGGTTTTTTTTAAATGAAATCTAGTCTAATGCATGTGGAAATACTCATAGTGCTGCTTCTGCTCATTCCTAATGACAATACTAAAGACTGAGCTGAGCTAGCCTGTCCATGGAACGGCACGTTGGGTGGCACTACTCTGCTGTGTCCCAACTGGAGGTAAATCAAAGCCAACTAGAAAGTGTAACTGCCAAAATGAGTGAACGACAAAATGTAATAAGCAGGATAAAAGAAAGAAACATGACTTAGTTATTTTTTTGTTTTTACAAAGGTCAGTTCAGTAACTAGAAGATCTGCTTACACTGTACAAGGTAAAGGGGGATGTTTCTTAGATTCGTTAGACTAATTAAACTATTTGGCTTGCTCTTGATATGGTAAAGCATTGCTTTTCAGTTATTTCTGACCAATCTACATCCTACTTTCCACTATTTTTATGCCTGACTAACCTTTGGGGGAAACAACACTCCAAGAATTAGCCAGACTTGTATCCTGACAGTAGACTGCTTGAGCATTACCTGGGACCAGAAAATGGTAAGAGTTAAGCTTCATTTTTGAAGAAAGCAAATGAGTTCTAATTCAAAAGAAAAACCCAAAACAAAACAAAACAACAAAAAACCCAAACAAAACTAAACACACTATTCTTTAGCAGCAGCTGCAGTGTTCAATTTTGTGAGACCTGGGCCTTAAAACAGAAGCTACAAATTTAGTCAGATATACATCAGAGGTTGCCAACTCAAATAGAGTGAAGACCATGCATCAGTGCCAGGTTTGTTGTAGGCTCCCATTATTTGTGGAAGATGGGAAGAATGAATAGCCAGGGGAATAGCCTTGTAAGTCTGAATCAGATTAGGGACTAAGGCAGAGTAATAGCTTGTTTCCCGGTAAGAAAATGATCACACTGCATGTGCAGATCCAGCCCTTTTCATGGATGTAAAGTACAGCTGTATGAGCCAGTAAAGCTCGTTACTCTCTAAATGATTCATGGAGATGGACAGCTCATCATCTGCTCATGTTCTTCCCCTCAGCCCTAAAAGGGTCAGGTAAGTTCAGCGTACTCTGGGGTGACCCAGCTGGGGCTTCAGCAGGGTTGTGCCAAATGGATGGATATCCCAGGAGTCCTAGTTGTCCTCTGTCTTCAGGTCATGCTTCACGCTTTGTCCAGCTGTACATCACCTGGTCATGCTGATTTTCACTCTGCCCTGGTCTAGGCCAGAAGTTAATGTTGGTGCAGAACAGGCTTGGATAACCGACTGCAGGCTGCTTGGAGGTAGAACTAAAATAAAAATGAGTGTTCGTATTGGCACAAAGGTGTGTCTGGATACCAGTAACAAGTAAAATGGGAGGCAGTTCAGAACTGCAGTTCCTTCACGGGTTGTCTGTTGGCTGGAGTCCACTCCTGCCTTGTCCCAGTCGTTTTCCCAGTGAATGACAACTTAAGCTGTTCTCACCCTTCTGTGTCAGGCAGGAAGAAGCCTTTGGAAAAGCTGCAGAGTGTGGGTGGTACTAAATCATGTTTGACAGCCAGCTGCAAGGTTTACGGTTGGCCTTAGGAAAGGTTTCTGACTGTTCATTGTGAACTGTAATGGAGAACAGGAAGCAAAAGGCTTGTTTGTAGGGAGTGATATAGAAGATTTGATCTCCATCCCACTTCAGAAGATAGGGTTTTTTTGGAAATGGAATAAGTTTAAGTCAAATTACTATTTACAGACTGTTGTGGAGCTGAAGCGTTTAGCAAGGCAGATGAAATATCATTGTCCCTCGTTTTCAGAGAGGATAACAGAAACACGAGGGAGCCATCACAGACCAACGCTGAGTCAGAGTGAAGCCCAGAGCAGCGTATTCCTGGCTCTGTGCCCAGTCTTCAATCATAGGCGTTTGTTGAGGTACCTGGTGTGAAGAACAGACTTGCATTCTTGGCTACTCACACAGTCTCTTTCATGAGTATTAAATCTGCATAAAGAGATTAATGGGACCTGCCAGAGAACCTGTTTCTGTCTACAGAGTCGCTAATTGCTGTTCACACACTGTCAGCATATTGCAGGGTTTGGTTCTCATCTCTGATGCTTCTTCCTCAGATACAGAGGTGTATACCAAGTGGCAAACTTGCTGTCCAAGGAATTTTCCTCTGGCACAGATTGGCAGG
>KL289405.1:0-19839 GCA_000699545.1 Podiceps cristatus | reverse complement strand
AGAGCAGATGATATCCATCAGTTGTTCAGGGATGTGTCCCTTCCACAATCACTGAGCAGCGACAGGACAGAGGGACCTTCAATATCCTCTTTTCAATTTTGTTAGCATTCCTGGATGTTGCTGGCTCAGCTCAGTTCTGGAGTAATAGTTACCCTTCCTCTCATTTTACCCCTTGTAACCTTGCCTGAAAATGTGTCTCTGTGAAACAAAGCCTTAATTAACCACCATTTGCAACAGTCCTGGAAACCCAAAGGAAAAAAAAAAAAATTAGTGGTGGTGGTGAATGTTATCATAGAATCATAGAATGGTCTGGGTTGGAAGGGACCCCAAGTATCATAGAGTTCCAACCCCCCTGCCACAGGCAGGGACACCAACCTCCAGGCCTGGATCTACACAAGGTTGCCCAGGGCCCCGTCCAACCTGGCCTTGAACACCTCCAGGCATGGGGCATCCACCACCTCTCTGGGCAGCCTGTTCCAGCACCTCACCACTCTCTCTGTAAAAAACTTCCCCCTAATATCTAATTTAAACCTTCCTTCCTGTAGCTTTAATCCATTCCCCCTTGTCCTGCCTGTTATTTACTTACTTGAAATAAAATGGGTGTGAGATATTAATATTTTTTCTCCTTTGTGTGCTTACTAGTTGTGAAGGACAATTCTGTCCTATAGAGTAAACTGTCTTTTAGGGGACTGATTCCATCTTCACATGGCGAAAGGCATGCATGCATGACATCCTTCAAATTGTGTTTTGCTGTCTTCAGGTGGCTCTACTAAGGATCTTTTGGCTCTGTTAAGACAATGGAGGTACGGCTGCTGAAGCACTGCCCCGGCGTTTTCAGTTTGAATTCTGCTTGTTTTGCACTATTCGGAAAGACTTCTCATTCCCTGAAGGACACTTACTGTGGCAGGGACATGGTAGTGGTCAGGGCAGGAACTGGGAAGTGAGACTTCAGTTGTGTGCTAGCTTTCTGGTGTCAGGGAAGTTCATTTTTGCTTCAAATCACTTGTTTGAAAAATTGTCTCTACTGGTACTCATTGGCAAGGAAGGGATTGCTTTTTAGAGTAGATGTTTGTGGAGTTCCTGGTGACCCTGGTTAGACCTCAAATAACATCCTCTGCTTAAAACTGGAGTGAGACTGCTTCTGCCTTTGAATGGGGTGAAATTCTTCAGTGAGTTGAGCTGGGATATTAGGTAATCTCATTCCCATTTTCTATTTTATGCTTTATTCTACTCCTTAATCTGGCTTTATATGTAAAGCAGCGTTGTCTAACTGGGAGTGTGTGTGTGGGCTGGATCTAGCCTTTGGAAAGCTTCTGTCAAGTCTATCTGCACAGTCCTCCCTTCCTATGGAGGAGATGGGGAATAGCTGGTCAAGCAGCAAACACACTCTGACTAGCCGAGTGACCTCTTCAAAGCCTCCTCGCAGGATGACGAGAAAATTCCTGCTACTGCTGAAACCAGGGAGGTATGGGGGGCACTGGCAGCTACTGCGTGATACAGAGAGTTGGAAGACAAGGTGGAGGAAGAGGGTGGTGTGCAGGTGGTTGGCAGATACAAACATCTGAACCCTAAATCTGCTGCTTCTCTTTCTTGTGTTATTTTTTCCCCTTTCCTCACTAAATGTATAACACACTGAACATGTAACACCGGCTCTGCATTGTTGGAAGCAAAGCTGTCAGTGCCATAGGAGAGCTGGGAATGACTGATGCAGGGGGCAACGTGTGCCCCTAATGAGACAGGTGTTCCCTCTGCTTCTCTGTATTGCATACCGACTAGTCATGAACTAGTTGGCGGCCGCCTGGCAAGGACTCCTCTGTGAAGTGCTCCGAGAGCTCTTTGCAACTTCCTTTTACGCAGTTTGCCAGAAGTTTCGAGTTGTGCGTAGACTGTAATCATGAAGTGCAAGCTGTTCAGGCAGCTCTGACAGCAGCAGCCTGAAGAAAGAGGACGTCCTAGTACATGATGAACTGACTGCTTTCAGTCAGGATGGTGGCTCACTAATGGAGCCGGGCATATGTTGTCACTGTTTTTCTGTGTATATCCTTTAACTTGCTGAGAAAACTTGTTCAGACCTAGATTTTTTTTTTAGTTTTTTACATTTTCTTACAACAGATAAGCACATTTCTTCTTAAAATTTTTACTGAATCTGTAAGTTTGCCCTGAATTCTATGGGATATTAAGGAGAGGAGAAAAAAAGGGTGGCTAAATAAAGAATTTTAAAAGCAAACTGTTTATAAGGTAGGAACCCTTTGGCTATCTCCCATCTTGCAGAAGCTTTGGCCTTTATGCCGAGTGCAAACAACTTGCATATGGAGTATTCAATGCTCATAACAGACTGCTTATGAATTGCAGAAGTTCTTTCAACAAATAAGTAATTATCAATGACTTTTGTGTGTATGCATGGACCACTTGGTGAACTGTTTAGTAGCCCTCTCAAAAACTGTGGTAGTGGTTTATTTGCTCTGCCATATTCACTTAGCTCTGAGTCATTGTGAGTTGAGGCAGAAATTATCTTTAAGTTTTTTCTTTGTATTTAAATTGTATTAGGCAGTCTGCTTCATGCCATATAAGTCTCGACTCAAAGATCTGGCTGGATTAGCAATGCAGGCACAGCTGGAGTTACAGATAATGGATAACATCCTCAGCTGGTGTATTATACCCCTATAATTCTAGTGAAGCCAACAGAGCTACACTAATTCTCACCATCTGAACAGCTGTAGTTCCTGCAATTGCTCTCTTTCTCTCAGCTGCCAAAGCTTATGTTTGGGCCTTTGTGCTTCTCCAGCAGAATTTAATGATATCCCTTGTGTTTGAATAGGGCAGAGTGCCCTATAAACAACAGGCTGTCTTGCAAATGACTGAGCGTTAATGCTGGGAGGTACTTTTCCCTTTCCTTGAAGTTGAGGTGGACGCAGCTCTTCTGGAGGACCAGATCTAAGTTACTTGTGAGGTACTTGTGATTATTACTATAGTTTTCATTTGTAATGAAGGTAGCACTGAACTAAGGCTCATTATTTAGATTAGCAATTCATAAGACCATTTCATACTATAACCCTTAATTAATCAGAGACAGATTTTACCTTTACCATTTTAATTGCTTACACTTACGTATCTGCTCTCCAGATGTCCACAATGAAACACAAACAAATGCAAATTACTACAGAAATCTGTTGCAAACAAGTCTATAGTTTTTAAAGACAGAAGCCAATAATTTCTAAATATTTTTCAGATAATATTTTTCTGTAGCCCTTGGAAAAACTTTCAGTACAGAAAACAACACACCAGCATTATTTGTGGCTTTGGATAAAGGCATTAAAAAGAGTAGGATTGGAGTAACGTGGACAAATGAAGCACTGGTTTGGATTAAATTTAATAACTGCATTGCCACATGACAAAATACAGAACTTGCTTTTGTAAGTGCAGCTGTTCACTTGGGACAGCTGTAGAGCTTCAGATCCAATCACGCTGCAAATCATCTCACCTAACTGTGGGTATTGCAAAGTCCAGGGTTTCCTCTAGGCTGCTGTGGTTAATGGAGAGAGACAGAGGAGTGCCTTGGGAAGATGAGCCCTGAAAGGGGTTCACCCCAGAAAGCCCTCTGAAGGTGCTTATTGCTCTGAGCTGGTGAAAGAGGTAGTTAAATCACCTGCTGGAAATGTGTCTTAGCCCTCCTCCAAAACCAATCCTTGCCGGTCTCTCAAAGAGAGAAGCAGCTGCCTTATCTGGTGAACAATGTTTGCAGCTGCTGGGTTGCACTTTAAAAAGCACCTTTGATAATCAGCAGCAATTTTCAATTTAGAAAGTTGTTCCATATAAGGAATTTTGATTTGTTACCATTGTGCAGTAGACTTGATATGGCTTTTGTTATTTGTTTGTTACCACCCCACAAACCGGAGTTACTGCGAAGAAACCAAAACAGGCTGCAGGTACCTTTCGAGGAAATGGTAAAATATACTCAACTCTCTCTCCCATTCTTATATAAGTGTATGTATATCTCTCTCTCTCTAAAATATCAAGATTTACTTCTGACAGCCTAATCTCAGATCTGTGCAAATAGCTAGTTATTTTGTTAGCTGGAAGGTCCAAAGAAAGTAAAATAATTATTTTGAGTTGTAGGAAATGTTTTTGAGGGATCACACTGAAGTATTTCATTTTGTTTTAAAGCACTAAAAGTATTTGTGTTTGAGAAAAATGAAATCTGAAATACAATTTAAAGCCAGACCTGACTCTATTTTGTTTAGAATATATTGAAATGTCTTGATGCTTTTCCCCTCTAGCTCTTACTGTAAGATGATTTGCATCTAAGCATGTTGGATAGAAGGCTCCATCAAAACGTTGCCTAATTCCCATCAGTTAAGGTCAGCAAGCAGAAAAACTCTGAATCGAACTCTTAGTAGCCTTTCATTCTAGTAGTAGCATTTTATCTCCCAAACCAGTTACTCTGGATTTGCAGTTACCTAATTAAAAGCAGAATTGGGGTTTGTTTTGTAGGAAATCTAAAGTTATTACGAACCAGAAGATACTAATTATTAGCTGAAACTGTAATTTCACATTGTTTTTATTCAATGATGAACTACAGAATGACTAAGAGAGCCTTTCTAGCCATGATTAATATTAATAGAAGTCTCAGTGTTTCCAAAAAGCTGTCATTCTCAGTTCCTATATATTTTCTGGTGCTTGTAACTTTAGATTAATATAATTTCTTTAGAAAGTGTAATTGGATATTTTTATTGTGTATAGCAGGGAAGGCTGTCGAATATTTTGAAACATGACATTTTGATGACTACCCATAAAACAGCAGTCTGCTTTTGGCCACCAGAACGCTAACGTTCATTTTTCTAGGAATCAGCCAGCTCATAATACGTGTGGCAGCAGTAGCATATTATTTATTAAAAAAGGCTATGTTCTCCCATTTTGAATTTATTGTAATGCATGCACAGACTCCCATAAAAGCTTTAAGTCACAGTGTACGTTATTCTAATAGGCTAATGCTATGACTAAGGAGATAGAGTCTACTAAAGTAGTCTTCGTTTTTAGGTATGACTTTGCAGTCTTCCAGAAAGAGGAATGCCTCCTATTTTGGGCTAATATTTTTAAGTGTTATACATACAGCAATTACAATACTGGACCAATGAAACCAAGAAGCAGCCCTGTGACTCTAGTGCCAATATAATTGGTGTTGCCCTTTATGATTTATGAATTTCTCCTGCAACAGAAGTTAATTGCTAATATATTTGTCACCTTCAAAGCCAGTCTCTGGTATAGATACAGGTATCATCTATTCTGCACCTCACTGCAGTTCAGCTCTGTGACCTTTTTCTCTGTATTTCTGCACAATGCTGCTGCTTGATTTTGCTTTTGCCAGGGGACACTTTGAACAGCCTGAGCATGAGGAAATGCTCCTTTACCGTTCCTCGTATTTAAATGGCCAGAGTACATGTAGTTTCACTGCTGCAGTTTCACAACTTCACTGGTAGTGAGAGCAGTTTAACTGATTGTAAAGTGAAAGAAAAGGTACAAATCTTTTAGCCGAGTGCCAAGAACTAAAAGTGGCATCTGGCAATCGTAGGCTCAGACAGAGCACGCGTGTGAAGCCCTAGAGCCGGTGGCTGAGCTAGACAGACAGCTCACGTGTGGCAGCAGCGCTTATGACTTCACCCTGTTTTACCAGAACTGAAACGTGAATTTATATCCTCCCTGCAGGAGTTCCTAATCTCCACCAGCTAGTTTTTGAGTTCTGCTGTGAACTAAAATAAGCTAATGAGTGTAAAGTGTTACATCTTTAACTTTTGATTTTTTTAAAAAAAATTTTTAAATTTCTTTTTTTTTTTTTTTTAAAAAAAAGCCAATAAAAAGATAATCACCTAATTTATGGATGATGAATCATTCCCTCAGATAAAAGCATCTTTACACCAGTTGGTGAAATCCCTCTGTGTGGTTATCCTTCAGGTAAGCTTTACATTTCTGGCTTTCTGTAGACTGACAGGCTTAGCATGAGGGCCTTATGCCTTAGCTGTATATTTACTTAGCCAGCACTGGAGGTGGATTTCAGTGTTACCTGTGCCCCATCCCCAGCTGCTTGCTACTCATTTGAGGCAGAATTTGGGGAATTTGGTGCATGTTCCATGACTGTAGCTCAGTGCACCTCTGAGTGTGGCATTAGCAAAGTTGCAGAGCTTTGCGTTGAAGCAGCCCTCATAAGTTTCATTTTACTGACTTTCCTTGGAAGGAGTAACCCTTAGCAGGAGACAGAAACAAACAGTTGGGAGGACAGATCATTACATTTTAAAGCATCACAATGAATGTGAGTCAAAGCCTGAAGCAATTCTGCAAATCCATCCAACTGTTCCTGTTTAGCTTTTGACTGTGTATTATAACCCCTTTTAAATAGGCATCCTTTTTTCTTGTCCTTGCTGTAAGACATCAAACCTAGGAGTGTTGCTCTTGTGTGGCTGACTATCATTTACATCTGCCAGCATCAGTGTCTCTTAATGTCGTTACTTAACCTACATAATTTTTACAAAATCACCCTTGAAGCACATTTAAAAGTGAGAAGTAAGAAGTGATTTGTGGTGGGTATACACTGCGTAGGAAAAAACCAAAAAAAAACCAAAAAAACCCAACAAACCCAGAGGTACGGGGAATTTCTAGTTCTTCAGTGTATGATAGGACAGTTGGAGTAAGCCATACTGTGATATCTGGAGGGAACATTACAGTCCACAGTTTTGAATGCTCTACGGAGAGAATCTCTATTTTTCAATAAGTGGCATCATCCCGTTTGCTTCGGCACTGGAAAAGCTTAGATGCTCTTGCTAGGAGTTCCCTGTTGTAGAATGAGAGGCAGAGTTTACAGTAAAGCTTTTTTAAATCAGCAAAAGTGGGAAGTTGATCCCTGAATTACACAACACCCATGCAAGCTACAAATGAATAGGAAACAACTGTTCTCAATATCAAGGGTTTTCTCCCCAGGTAGCCAAAAATACTCTCTTCGCAAAAATGAAAATATATTTTGTTGTTGTTGCACTGATAAGCTGAGACAAAGACGTGATTGAGAGTGCTTCAGGACTGAAAGAGGAGTAGAGGTCCTCGATTATTGCTTCCCTTGTTACAAGCAGCCCTTTCTTCCCCCAGCCCTTGGCCAGCGTAATATGTCTGGCACATTTAGCAGAGTCACAAAGAAAGGGATGGCGGATCTGCTTTGCTTCTGGCGGTAGATCTACCCCCAGGAAAGAAATATTTTCAGCAATGGTTCAATGGTGAAGGTGAATGCAGTAAAACTACTTGGCCTTTACATGTTGTTCTGCACTCACTTTTCCTTTATCTCAGTACAAATTAAATGAAAGAAGTTCTATAAATGCGTGCTCAAGAGATCTGAGAGTGAAATCTGTTGTTTGAAATCCCGAAGATGATTAAAGCTTATTTCCTCACCAATCTTTGTCTCAATTACAACATTAGACGTTGGTTCCTGTTGGACATCACTTCCTGGGAAGCAAAGGCAAAAATACCCTTGGGTCCACAGCTATTAAGGCAGTTCCTTGTTGTTCTTGGGGGCCTTGTTTGAAGGCAGTCAGTGCAATCAGTTGATACAAACACTGTGTATGTTGCTGTGTATTATTTTGGTGGTAATAGCCCCCTGTGTATTACTGTACTGTGGAGGATGTCGAAAGATAAATGAAGAACAGGGATAGGAAGAGGAAGTGCTGGGAAATGGGCTTGTGGTGACACCTGAGAGTTCATGAGATGCTCTTGTGAGGTGAGGACGAAAGGCTGATACAGGAGAGAAGGAGGGAGGCAGTGAGAAATGCTGTGCAGTGTAGGTACTTGCTACAAACTAATTTATCAGGAAACATTATGAGCTTTTACTTTGGGCTAGAAGTCAATTGACAAGGGTCCTCCAGAGAGGTTTGTGTGGTAGGGAGCATGTTACTGAACTGTCTCAGTTTAATTATTACTTTGCTAGTGTTCCCATAAGCAAAATAAATGCTTTGGCTGTCACAATGGTAACTCCCATTTCCAACTGAATGAAATGTGAGAAATAAAATCAGAGTATTTATTTACACATTTATAAAACCAAGTCCTGCAGAATTAGGCATTAGAGGTAATGGTTAGGTTTGCTTTTTCTTCCCCAGAACTCTCCTCTGCAGCAGTCAAAAATGGCAGTTCCAGAATCTTATACCTCCATGAGCCTATCACTTGTTTGAAAATGGTTGTAAGTATGAGTTTCAGCACTATATGTGGTATGAGCTCGCTGGTTGACCTGAAACACTGGAGAAAGTTGTTTGTAGGTTTGAAACGGGAAGATTCATTGCTGTTTGCTCATCAAAACCTGAAACCTTTAACAAGCCACGAAAAATCAGTCTGTCCTCATCAGCCTAGCTATAAAATAATTTGCAAAGATGTCTTCTCATCAGCCTAATGATAAAGGATGTCCTTGGCCTGCCTGGCCTTTGATGAGGAAAAGCCCTCATGGTCAGTCATGATGAAGGTATTGAGAGGTTTTGTGATATAGAGAAATAGTGGCTAGATCAAAGGGGTGATTAATTGTTCCTATGCTGTTAAAACCATGTTCACAAAAGCTCTGCAGAACTGACCAGGCGGCAGATTCTTTCTCTCTTTGGTTTTTGGTTTGCTTGATTTCCCTTCATCGTGAGAGAGGCAGATCGCTCTCTGCATTTGCAGCTGTGGCTCCTCTCGCAGTCATGGCAAAGGGACTTCCTCAGGAGCAGCTCCGATGGACGTCTTTACTCCTTGCTAAACTCTGCCATTAGCAGGAACCACCTGGTTCCACTGAACAGCAGCTCTCCTTGGGTGACAAAATGAATTAAAAATTGCAGGTGGGTCTCATTCATTTCATGTCAGAAGCAGTTGGATGCAGTCTGATTTTTTTTTTTTTTTTTTTTTCCCCCTTCCTTGTGTCTGCCCTTTAAATTGGTATTTAAAAGCGATGCAATGAGCCTGACAGCTCTGCTTCTTTGGTTTGCCATTCCACTTGCCTTGTCTTTGGTGATGACCTGTCAATCACTCATTACCTCCTTCTATTTTTAAGTAGCTTGCGGGAGGAATTTGTGTCGTTACTCTTTTCCTTTTCCACATATTGTGCAGTGTTTAAAATACATTGCCCTTCCTTGAGAGGGTTTGCTCTCTGCGTGCATTTCTCTTGGCTTCTCTTCCTTGTGGCTGTATGGGCCCCTCCTCTGAGGAGCTGAGCACATCCTGTGATGTGCCATATATTTCCTTCCTCCTCATCTGTCTCTTCCCTGCCCCCAAACAATTTCAAAGACACTAATGGGAGCAGAGAATGTGTAACAACACAGGCTGGGCCAGGTGCCCATTTGTAATCATTAAGCCACATTATCATGGCACGTACACAAACGCATGCAAGCACAAACAGCAGATCCACAGCTGGGGTGAACTGTCATGCTACACACTTGAGCTGTTGGAGAAACTCTGGTATGAAAAGCTCTTCGCAGAGTCTCCTAATTTTTTTCACATCTCTCTAGTTGCAATATTTTGGAGGGTTTAATTCCTTTGTGTAGCCACTGCTTTGGCTTTTATTTTTGCTGGGTCAGTAAAAGAGTACAAAAATACCTGATGTGCCTCATATTCTATGAGGCTTTAGTTATAGCTGTACGAGATATGTTTCTTTGATGTTATTTGGTGTCTCAACAGTATCTATAGGTCTGCATTGTTTTCCTTCCTAAACTGTAACCTTTTCATTGTAGAGCCTGTGTTGGGGACATACTATACTAACCATTTCAGACACCGCTTATTGAGTGTGATAATAGTGACAAAACTAGAAAAAAAGAGGGGGGAACGTCATAGTTCATCATGAACAATGTTTATAGCATTATAGGCACCAGCATATCTTTTTCTCAATTAAGCTATCAGACGACTGGTCCTATGGTTCTGCTTAACGAAATCGGAGGTGGCTGGATGGAGCTAACTGTTCAGTGTTGGGTCAGCATGTAGTTTTGTAGGGACAGTGGTGACCTCCAGGGTCTAGATCAATGTTCATCCATGCTAGGAGAGAGAGGAAAGATTTTGCTAATAGATGTTAGCAAAGCATGAGAAGGTTCAGAGAAACCCTGCCACTTTTGGAGCCTTTGGGCATGAACCATCGCCTGGAGAAGGCAATGGAGAAATTTTTGAAAGGTGTTTAATACTTACATATAAACCTGTGTCATTTTAGGTCACCTTTTGTCTTTCTCACACTCTCATAAACTGAACTCAAGCTGTGACTCCCTTGTGGTTTGCACATTGCTAGTTTTAAGAATTTATTTCCACATCATTGCTTTTTGATGTTTTATTGGGAATTTCCTCACTCTGCTTTTATGCTGCTTCTCTCAAAGCATCTTTTCTCTGGCTCTGACCTCAGCCTGTTCCTAGGTGGTCTATGTAACCTTTGCACCTTTTTTGTCTCTGCCTTTTGCTCGTCTCATTATATTTATATTACAACTCCAGCTTTGCAACATGATTAGCCATTTAAGTAGTCTGCATCTGCTAGCTGGTGTTAGTCTGTGGAGCTACCTCATTTCATAACAGGTTCAAAGTGCTCTAAGGTAGAGATAATTTTGCACAGTGCAGTTTTTCTGCAGCGTGAGGACAGTGCATTAAACAGATCAAGCGACATGTTAACAATGAAAAAGCAAGATGATGGGCCAACTGCTGGGCAAGACATTCCCTTGGGGAGTTAAAAACCTGTATGATGCTATTATACCTGATCTTTGACCACCTGCGCTTGTGCTGTACAAGCAGGCTTTTGGGCTGTGCTGATGGGGCTTTGTTTTTGTTCATGGTTGCAGCTGCAGTGTTTTCACTGCAATCGCAGTGAAATTGTTTTCGTCATTCCTGACGTTTTCTGTGTGATAGGCATCTCTGCACATGTCCTTTCAATATTTATTTATGTGTCTGAGTAGTTAAAGGCAAAGGAGGCTTTTGAAGTAGCTGTCCTTCAGGGGTTGTGGCTCATGTCTAGTGAGGCTGACGGACCGTTGTTGACTCCAAAAGGCTTGGATAAGGTCCCAGAGAGTCCTCTTCTCTTCCTTTACTCCTTCCTTTGACAAGCATGCATATTTTGAAATGCTGCTGCTGGACTAATTGCACCCTAATTGAGAAAAATCCTGGAGTGACTCCACCGAAGTCAGACATGACATCAGCAGCGTTGCTCAGGCAGCGAGTGTTTGGTCCATTGTCCCCTTCCCCCAGAACACTTCCCTGGTCCCCAGTTGGGCGGTGTAACTACGTCACGTGCATAACGTCTTTCAATAGGAGGTGCAGCCTCAGCACTTTAGGCCCAGCAGGAGGATTTGGATGTGGTCAGTGTTTGCGTTGGCAGACTTTTTGTTCATTTTCAATAATTCTGTTGTCTAACCAGTTCATTTGGTGTAAGATCATGGCATTAGATAAGGCATTATTCTTTGCTGGCAAGCAGATTACTTATCATAACATGTTCAGGGTGCACTGCTGGTGCATAATATACCTATCCATCATCCCCTAAATTTATGAGGATAAATGCAATCTCTCAAACTAAACTGATATATATCATCTCAAAAGTACATTCACCTGGGATATATATCCGGGTGATATTAAATTAATCTTTGTTAGGTTTAGATAACTTCATCCCAGTGAATTTCTTGCTGTGACAATGATGTGGCTGGATAGTAAGTCCACTTTCATTAAGTGATGACAACTTCACTTTCCAGACAATTCTTACTACAGTTGATTTATGTAGTGTATTCCTCTGTGCGCAGCAGGAATTTCTCCCTGGGCTCCCTGGGAGCAGGATCAGACCCTTTCATTTAAAAGAAGTTGCAGTCTCTTTGATGGCATCTGTTTCTACAGTGTGGTGGGGTTTTCCCGTGTTTGACCATCTCTGAGCTGTTTACTTCTACATGCATTTTAATGTCTGCCTCAGGCCATTTTCCCTTGATGTCATTATAGTTTTCTCTGTCTCCTATTGAGCTGATGAGGCATGGCTTTTATACAGTGCTTTTTGGCTCAGTCACATTGAAGGTAAGATACAACATACTTAGGAGGACTTCTCCCCACCATCCAGCCAGCATGGGTGGGCTTGCATCTGGGATCAGCAATTCAAGGGTTATGAGGACTGCTTGCTCACTAACATTCCCTGTTTATACCCTGTTCATCACAAATGCGCATGTGATTCACACCAGCGACAGTCTTAATCCAGCAAAGTCCACTTTTGAAGGTGTTTTAAGTTTGCACGTAGTTTCTGCCTCTGATTCGCAGAGAATTGCAAGAGCCTGTGAGAGGAAGCCTGTTACCTCTGAAGTATCTGAGCATGCCTTTCTCCTTGCTACCCTTCTTTGTGAACAGCCACCGTGTGCATGCTGAGAGGCTTGTCCCTGGCTGTCACGGCATCTGTTATTTAGGGCAGCAGTGTTTTGTTTCAGGGCATGCTTTCCTCCTGGTGTGTCTGTGCACGGAGTAGGACAGCTGTGTCCTAATCACTGGCCAACCTTGGCTCCTTCTTGCTCTGATTTTCTTAGTCCAGTGACCTCTGGGGCTGTCCCTGCCCAGTGTCCTTGGAGTTTAAGCCACATTTCTTTTTCTTTTGTGTTTTCTTTTAATATGATGTTTGTGATTGGGAGAGGGTGGGTGGAAAAAGACAAAAGATGAAGGTTTGATTTTTGATCTGAGCTCTGAAGCAGTGTTCATCGTTCATCAGGGAATCTATGTCTATCTGATACTTGTGGTTTTAAAACATTAATATATCGTAACTATAATTTCGAATGTAACTGTCTTGAAAGGATTTCCAGAACCTTCACAGTGCAGGAAGTAGGTTTGGGATCCATAACTTCGTTGGTTTGGTTGGTTTGGTTTGTTTTGTTTATTACAAACAGCTCCCATGCCGTAGTGATGGGGCTGTAACTTCTGGATATCTCTGGGGTATGTTTTCCTGAAGAGTAATTTATTCATTCAAAAGTACAATTTAGAAAGAAAAGGTCCAAGTATAAACACAAAAAAGGAAGGCAGTTGGGAGATCTCAGGTCAGGAAATGATTTTGTATTGCAGAAGGTGATAAGATCCCTTTCTGGGATGTACTGAAGATGCATCTATAGATAAGCATGACGTGCAGGGTAAGAAATCCAAACAGAGCATTTTCGATTGGCTTGAGTAAAAAACCAAAGCATAAACTTAAACATTTTATTCTTTTATATCCAAGGCAAGAAGAATATTTTTCCCATTCAAGGGCGTTAAGGGCAGCCATGTCCTCCAGCAGCCCTGGCCAGAACCCTCCTGCCCAGCTGCTGAAGCCCAGCCCAGTGCCCCAGGGACCTGTCTCAGGGTCTCTGCCCAGGCTGAGGGATGTGGCTGCCGCTTTCCCGGTTGCAGGTTCAACCAGGGTGTCCTACTGCCAGCTCATCCATCTTGCCCCCACCCAGCTTTAGGGAGATACAGGCACTTGGCCCCTTTGGCAGCCAGGACCAGGCACACAGCCGTGACCCGTGGTCCCACTCCACCTGCTGGTGCCTCACTCATTCCAGTCCTCCCAGTAGCTGTTTTTTGGGACGTACACCGCTGCTGCCCCAGTGGCTGGAGGCAGAGACTGCCCCTCGTTTCAGTAGCTGGCACCACGGACCCAGGGGTGCCTACAGCCCTGGTCTGACTCCAGCAGCTGGCCCCCAGTGCCATCACGCTCGTCCCCCCAAAAGCTGGCCCCTGTTCCTTGCAGCATGCACACATATAGGGAGAGAGTGAGATTACGCAGAGAGAGAGTAAGGAAAAGAATTAATAAGAAGGTAGGACAGATGGCGGCGGTAAGGCACAGGGCTCAGCGGACAAGTGTAATGACCAGCCCCATTTTACATGTGACGAGCCCCTTTTATACCTTTTCTGTCTACCCCTGCTTTGTTCCTCCCTGCTCCCCTTGCCCTGCACATTCTTTCATCGGTCCTTTTATCTGCTTCTGTAGTGGTACCTGTCCCCCTCATCCCTCCCAGGCAGGTGTCCGTGACCTCCCCTGGTTTCCCATTGCAAAGCCCAAGTTGACCCTTCTGCAAGTGGCACCTGCAGTTTGTTGATGGCCCGTCAATGAGTGCGGGTGGCGAGCTTTGTTTCTTGTCATTGTCTCCGTGTTTGTTCAGCCAAGTCTGTGTCCCTATATATTTGGGTTTTTTTTTGTCTTTCCCTTTTCTTATCATGCAGTTTAGGACTTCCTTGATCAGACATTTCCTATTTTTTTCTCTATTTTTCTTGGAACTAGAAAGCAATTTTAAAAAGAAATAAACCCCCATACTCTCTTTTCTTTATATAAACATTAAAGAAGAAAAAACTTTTATAAAATTGGTTGCTGAATTATTTAGTGAAGGAGTATAAAAGAACCAGATGGATGTATGTTAAGGGAGAGAGGAGCACAGGCAGGGTAGATAGATTTGTGCAATTGTTCCAACAACGTCAGAAAGAAGAGAGGTAGCAGCTGAAACCAGTAGATTGGAGTAGAAAGAGGAAATAATATTTCATGCTCACTAAGATAACCAAAGGTCCTGGCAGAAACATCCTAAAGACTAACATAAGGGGAAAGAATGTTAGGGGAAGTATGTGTTGGAAATTGGTGCTTTCTACCAAGAACAAAAATCCCAGTTTGTACCTCTGAACTCAACGCGCATGATGAATCATTTCCTTTGTATTTGCCACTCAAGCTAGCCTCCAGGATCCTCAGTTTTTGTCTGCCTCGATGAACCCATCCAGATTTAGTACCAAGTGCAGGTGGCATTCATAGATGCTTAATCCTGTCTTTCAGATCATGTCTCCTGTCTTCATCCCTTAGATTCTTTCACTCCTTCAGCACAGTAGGAAACTGAAAAATCCTTTGAGGAAAGCATCCTGCAATCTCCAGCACTTGGAGAGTGATTTAAAAATGTTGGCAATCTTGTTTTTATCCTCTTCTGGTACTCTGTAAGAAGTATAATAGATTTCAGCTGAGCTCAGATCCATTGCCCAGAAACAGCGAAATGGGAGGAAGGCGCAATCCTTATTAAGAAACTGAGCTGAGGAAGTGTAAGACATAAGAAGAGTCAGCTTGCTCCCTGTCTTGGCTTCTCAAAACTAACAGGAAGAAAAAGCAGCAAAAAGTTACCTATTTTTTTCCCCTTAAAGAGGGTAGTTATACTTACAAAAATAATTATGACTTCTTTGCATGCCTTTTGGGTAGAACTTTTATATTTAAGTCAGTAAATCCTCTGTGGATTTTTTTGTTTTATACCAGCAAACACACTTGTCTGTAAAAGGAATATTCCTTCCCACGTGAATCTCCCCAGCTAAGTTAGACTCATTCAAATTTAAGGACTGAATTTCTCTATCATGTAGATTTTGGGGAAAAGATGAATCATTGAAATTAGTTTTGAGTGTTTTATTTGGATAAGATAGCAAATGGCACCAACCGCTTTCGTACTAAGTTCAGTTATCCTCTTTTTGAGGAAGTTTGTTCTAATCAGTATTTCATGGCCATTTTCTGCCATCTGGTCTGGAATGTGTTACAGGCAAGAACTTCTACAAAATTAGTTAAATGAGAGCTGTGTCCCCCTAATACCTTCTTTCTACTCCCTGCCTCCTCTCATTTTTTTTTTTTTTTTTTTCTCTCTAGCAGTGATTCTTTTTTAATTTCTGGTTTGAAAGAGTAAATAGTGAAAGCACAGTGATTTTCAATATACATGGAGCACTTTGATAGGTTAAAGCCAGTCCGATGGAATTTTTCATCTCGGTTTCATCATTTTTCCCCAATAGCTGGTTTGTTGGAAGGGGAAACGGAAACCTGCCAAAAGCTGTCATTGCGCTGAGAGAGAACCAAATGGTACTTCTGAGAGATAAAGCGGGATGGAGAAAATCAAGCTGTCAGTATGTATAGTGCAGTTTAACAGGGCAGAGAATAATGTGGTTCTCATGGAGGAAAAATTGCCCCAGAATGAATTAACAGTAGAATTTGAATCTATGCTTCTTATTTTAGTATCAATTAAAAAATAATAGCATTTCAAGTGACTCTGAGAATAGAAGGAGGTGGTAAAATAGATTGGACAGTTTTTATTTATCTCTCTAGCCCATTCCTGGCACGTGGGTTACTTTTCCTAGTATACTAGCTGAAAAAACTTAGCAAAATTCTCCTTTCAGCTTTAATTGTTTCTTTATCTAGTAAGTACTTCACTAACGACAGCCACTAATCTTCCATCAAACACAAACAGCAGTGCAGATGCTTAAAAGTTTTATGCTGCTGAAATATGAGGATTTGTGGAAGGAAAATGAGAAAGTAACTTCTTCCGTTATGGTTGTAATAAGCTATTCTTATGTGCTCAATTTCTTGGTAAGTTATAGTTTAGCAGCGAATGCTCAAGGCTAATGTTAGAGAAATGTAAATAGGGAGATTTCTAATGCAAATTAAATTTTCTTAAGTTATTTGAGAGATTTATTTAAAATATTTTTGTATATTCAGAAGTGTACAACTGGTAACATAACTTTTTAAATTGTGAATTTGTGAGTTTGAGCATTGCGATCCTAGAATTTTATTTTTTGTCACTGCTTTTCGAACACATCATAGATTTTATTTTTTTTTATGAGGTTTCTATATGGAAGGTGTGGGCTACTAAACTATCACATTTATATTAGAAAATACATCATGCTGTGAAGTTTCAGAATGTTGTCATGGAAGAAAATTGAGGGTTTTTTCATGATTCAGGGCAGCAAATCAGAAGGTGGCTGCTTGAATCTTGCAGGAACGTTCTCAGAGGAAGTGAAATCTGGGAAGATGACAAGCAGGATATTTTAAGTGGGAGTTTGTACGTATATGAAAGTTGAAAGCATGTGAAAGCATATTGCACCAGACTCAGCATAAATGTAAAAATAAAGTAGAAAACTGTTGACAGTGCACAGATTGTGCTGTAAAGGGTATTATACAATACTCTGTCCCCTCCTCCTAGAGTGGGAAATACATTAATGTGATCCTTCAAAGGGAGGCGCTTAACTGTCCTTCCTCGGGTCCTTTCTCCCTGAGATAACAGCTTGGTACAGCCTGAGCACAACCAGTGCTCTGTCCCTTGGCCAGCCTTTGGTGGCCTTGCCCTGTTTATTTTCCTCCAGGCAATATCTGGAGCATGAAGTTTACTCCCAGTTTCAGCTGTGAACCTTGTAGGAAGGCAAAGTGCTGCCGTTGGCAGGCTCAGGTCAGTAAGCCCACATGCATGCTGTACCCACGTATGATCGTGTGGGTGCTGTAGCCGTCTGTGATCACGAACCTTTTACCAGCGTGAGGTCTTGCAGCAGCAAAGTGTCCAGGGCTTTGCTCTTAATTCCCTCGTAGGATCCCCGACTGGCTTGTATAAGTGTCACTAGGACCTACATTGGGTTGATCCTGGCTAGTAAAACTACACAGCCTGAAGGCAGGTCTGCTGGCTGCCTCCCTGTGCTGCCTTGGGCTCCCAGGTGCAGTGCCAGAGACGGCTTCTGACGATGGCAAAACGTGGCTTGTTCCTCATCTCTCTTGCACTGCCCTGGTGCACTTCCCTTACCCGATGAGCGCTGGAGACATAACTACAGCCGTAAATAGAGAAGACTAGGGACCAGTCATGCCTCCAGTGCCAAGCAGCACAGACTGGCTTACAGGGGCGTTGAGTGAGTCCCTGTAGCAAATTTGTCTGGGAGAGAACTAGCTGGAGCACCTGACCAGAGCCAAAAGGTGAGCTAATATCATTAAGCTATGTGAGCAATCAGGAATCCAGCACTTCTGCTGGCTTCGAGGCCCTTTTTACTTTAACAAGGACAATAAATTTTTCAGCACTAATAAAGCACTGTGTCCCCAGCAGTCATAAGATGTGGCTGTACAAAACTGTCGTCCTGAAAACTGATGCTTGCACAAGTTCTCACTCTTCTCTCAGGTAAGAGAATTTTTAGAAAAAGGCTTAGACAATGAAGATGGTATAGCTGCAGTCAGGTGCCTATCCGTTTGACTTTGAATGTCTCAATTTGTGCAGGTCTGAACCATCCAGCCTTACAAACTGAGTCCATCAAGTTTAGAACCATGTTGGGTGGGGTTTGAAAGCTGGAGCTTGGGTGTCCTGGGCTGGAAAAGAGAAATAGTTTAAAGAAGGTATGGGGAGAAAACATCTCTGCATCTGGGCTGAGCAAGAAGTTTTTTCTCTATGTCACTAGTGTGCACTGTGGGTCACTCATAGATTTTGCAGTGTAAGCCACAGATGGCTTTTTAAGATCATCCGGGAGCTTTTTAATAGCAAATATTGTCATAGTTTAGAGGCAAGAGGACACTGGTGATGTCCTTGATTTCTTCTGCCTTTTTTTTTTTTTTGTTTAACATCTGACAGTTGTAGCATTTGACACTTTATTACAGATTTTGTTAGTTACAGGACATTGGGAAACATTTCAGGGCTGCTGGAAGCTGCTAAAGAGCTTTCTGAAATCAGCATCTCTTACAGTGCTGACACTGCAAGATTTTCCAACAAGCTCTTTGCTTTGCCTCTTCTCTATTCCTCCTTGGGTTCCCTTCTGGCATCTCGGCTCTGCCAGAACATCTGCAGTACGTCTCTGACCCAGCCACCGTAAACCCAGGTGATTCCTCCCATCCTTTGCACCTGCACCTTTGTTCCCCTCTCTGTTGGGGAAATTTGTACATGTTGCTACATACAAATGAGTTGTTCACAAACAATTGAAGTTAGATTGTGCTGAAAAAAGATACTGCTGCTGGGCTATCCCAAGAGACCTGCCGGTTGGTATACTGTAGCTGAACTAGGTCATGCATCTGCCCTGTGCGTACCTAATGCTCCAGCACTTGGGACTGTGGAGAATGGCATTGAGAAAAATAGACCAGAGAACTAGCTGGCATGTATTGGCCGAACTATTTTTGCCAACTGCCTTTCTGGAAAGAAATTAATTAGACACACTAGTATGCCCTTGTGCAAATTGTTTATGATTTTGACTCCAGGCTCCTAGGTCCATTAAGCTGGAAGTGGAACTTGGTATGGCTGCTGGAACACAACACATGGGACTCTTCTGCCAGAGCGCTGGTGCGGTGTGCTGTCTTAGTTTTCTCACCTCATGCTCCAGCACGGTTGCTGCCATCCCTCATTTCTCCTGGTACATTAAACATCCAAGGTTCAGGAATGCAAATGATTATGCCAAATGAATCATCTCCATAGCCTTTTGCATCCAGATAATATCATTGTCTTTAGTTGCATGTTCACAGTGTACTGGTGGTTTCTGAAACTTTAAATATCATAAAGACTGCCCTATATATTCATTTGATGAAAGTTAGTGTAAATCTGTTGATATCGTAGAATAGTTTGGGTTGGAAAAGCCCTTTAAAGCCCATCTAGTCCCCCCTCCCTGCAGTAAGCAGGGACCCCTTCCACTAGATCAGGTTGCTCAGAGCCCCGTCCAGCCTGGGCTTGAATGTTTCCAGGGATGGGGCCTCCACCACCTCTCTGGGCAACCCCTTCCAGTGCCTCACCACCCTCACTGTAAGAAATATCTTCCTTATGTCTAAGTCTATACCTCTTTTACTTTAAAACCATTACCCCATGTCCTATCACAACAGGCCCTGCTAAAACGTTTTTCCCCCTCTTTCCTATAGGCCCCCTTTAAGTACTGGAAGGCCGCAATCAGGTCTCCCCGCAGCCTTCTCTTCTCCAGGCTGAACAAGCCCAGCTCTCTCAGCCTGTCCTCACAGCAGAGCTGCTCCAGCCCTCGGATCATTTTTGTGGCCTCTTCTAGACCCGCTCCAACAGCTCCATGTCTGTCTTTCACTGAGGGGAATTGTGTCAGTTTAAAACATCAAGACAGGACCTTAATGATCATAGAATCATAGAATCATAGAAT
>KL289404.1:569-19563 GCA_000699545.1 Podiceps cristatus | reverse complement strand
CAGGTTGTCTGCTGCGGTCCTTCCATCAGCAAGGTTTTTTAAATTGTCTGAACTCTCGGAAGAGAGGATTTTGCTGGTGTAGATCGAGTACGTCTTTGCAGAAGCTGGATGTAAAGCAGGGGCGGCTCGGGTCAGAGCACAGCCGTGCTATGCTCCTTGTAGCTGTCGTGACCTTTCTTTTCTTAGCCTGTAATTCTGTCCCTCTTTTGTGCTGTTCTTCCTCCCCTAGTGTGCGGTGACATTCATGGGCAGTTTTTTGACCTGATGAAGTTGTTTGAAGTCGGAGGATCACCCAATAACACCCGCTACCTCTTCCTGGGAGACTACGTGGACAGAGGCTACTTCAGTATAGAGGTGACAAATAAAGTTGAGCTTGGGAGTGCTAGTACTAAACAAACCGAAAGTGTTGAACCAAGCTAGCAAATACAGATCTCGTGCTGGATTTTACACTCGAGTTTTGCATGGAAGAAAAATCATGTTGTAGGTAGCTCTCAGTGTGATTTTGGCAGAAAAGTGAAGTCCAAATGTCACGATTTTGAATTGGATCTTCACCCGGTGACAGAGTTAAACAGCAGCGGTGGGGTTAATGGCTAAACTCCGGCTTCTGAACTCGAGTTTTAATATCACTTGTAGCTGTCAGTCAGGGAAACAAGAGGGAGAGTTGGTTGTATGTTGCAGGCAACAGGATTCTACCAGGCAGTGGGAAGCAAGTGTTCCAAAACTTGCAGGATTTAGCTTAGCAGGGAAAAGAAAGCGCTACATTATTGAGTCACTGCTTCCCCACCATCCCCCTGAAAGCATCAACCTTGCGATGCCAGAGACGGGGTCAGGAGGAAGGAGCAGTAAATCACCTCGGCTGTTGTACTTCTCGCTGTGACCCACGAGCTTAGTGCCGAGGCATTTAATTGTGTATCTAGCCACGCTGCGCCCGCGTGACAATCTGCCTCGTCGCAATAACGCTGTCGCCGTACAGATATCAGCCCAACATCTGGTGTCGCGTTAGGATTTTGCAGCTCTGTGGGATGCCATCGACCAAGTATGGGGTAACGCTGTGAGCTGTTGGTCTTACAGGGCAAAATAATCAATCGATGGGTCCCCGTGGTTGCTGCTGGCTCACTGAAGACCTGTGAGCAACAGAGCCATCAGGATGGGAGAGTTATTAGTGAATGCCGCAAACCCCAAGGGATTGCAGCTTTCTGGTTTCGCAGAGCCGAGTGGAAAAGAGGCGCTTATTCCAGTTGGAGGCAAGATAAGGGGGGGTGTTTGGGGAAACAGGGGCGTGAAAGGTGGCAAAACTGGCCTGGGATAACAGAGTAAGTGGTTTCAAAGAGGGGAGGGTATGTACCAGGGTGCAGAAATAGCTGAGCTGTTGGGTCTGCAGAGGAATCCCTCAGATTTTGGGGAGGAACTCTCACGGCCAGCGGTGAATCCAGTTCACGCGAGCGCTCCTTCGAAGGACTCTGCAGAGGCTTTAGGAGCAGCGTTCGGGCTTGTTCGCAGCCTCGCGCTCCTAAATACTGACGGTGAGCCAAGGTGTGACGGCGAGTGGGTTCCGGGGTAGCGGGGCCGGATGCTGGAAAGGCAGGGAGGTGGCTGTTGGGATTTCTGGTGTGACTGGCAGGAGGAGCCCCGTAACCCCTGGGGAGGAAGAGGAACAACAAGCATCTGACCGCTTGTTTAAATGGCTTGGCTCGCTCAAATTGGGTTTGCCGTTTAAACCTATTCACCTGGAAAACAGATTATATTACAGCACAGCAACTTTCTGAGATAAGACATGGATTCTTTTTTTTTTTGTATTAACCAAGGAACCTTCAAACAAGAGTCGTCATACCCTGTGTCTGTGCACGAGTTTTGCAGATTCTGGGCGGTCAAGTGCTTTTGCCACTCTTTGCTCTTACCCCGCGATTGATCTGACATGGGGTTTTTACTCCCAGATCTGCAGAAGCGAGTGCCTGAGTTGGGGATCGGTGCCCTCGTCTGTGACAGTATGGAAGAATTCCAGGGGGGACGGATGATGAGTCCACTTTGGAGAGGAGAGGTGCTGGGAAGAGGAGTTTTGGGGTTTTTTTTGAAGGGGAAGGTCTGAAAATTTTATAGGTAGACCTCATTGGGTCCCTGATGCTCTGACCCAGGGCCTGTGCAAGGCGGTCCAGTGTTTTTGGGCTCGAGATTCGGTCTTTGTCAGCTCTGAGCAGAAAGTTTTTATTTTCTGCTGCTCTTGACCCTCCTCCTTCCCCTTTCCCCCTGCGTCTGCAGAGGGAAAGCCACCGAGCACTCCGCTACCCCACAGAGCTAGCATTGATCTTTCACGAATCAGGGTGGGCTTTGATTAGTACATGCGGGGGCTGATCCAAATGTCACTGATCAAGCAGAATCTAGAAGGCTTGATTCCCTTGTTCCTATTGATGTGTGCCTCTTCTTTCCACCTACTGCAAAGTGCAGCCCATGTGTTTTAAGAGATTCCCACCTGGGTGTGCAGGAGCTGGTTTCTATAGTGAAGCAACGGCAGGGTTGCTGCTGGCACGGGGGGCGCTACAGGCGAAGAGTTAATGGAGCAGAATTGGGTACCTTTGGGTTTTGGGTTTTTTTTTTTTCCAAGACTTCTATAAAATGCAAAGCTGTAGCACCTCTGAAGTGCAGAGACGGCTGGTCTGTGAACACTTGGGGTTTGGAGTTTTGATCGCTTCATCCCGGAGGCTCGGGTGATGGAAAGGCATCCTGGTTTCCCCCCGCTTTCACCACTGGGAAGGCGGGGAGAACCATCACATCAGGCTTTCATGAGTCACCGCACAAACTTGTGCATCCATGTGCTGGGTGGGGATATTATCGAGTGCCTGCCCAGAGCAGCTGATAATCATGACCTTTTAACTGAATGAAATAGGAGGTAATTGTATAATTGCATCCTGATGCAAGCAATCAGGAAACAAGATGCAAAACTGGGGGCCAAGGAGGTGTTAAGGCGAACCGTGAAGCCCAAATAACCCTTGCAAGCTTTCCCCGTTGCTGCGAGTATTTGGTTGTCAAGGTAAAAGGAGCAGTTTGAGGCTCAGACAAAACCTTTAAAAACCCCCGAAAGCCTCTGTTCATCAGCTCAGCTGGATGTCTTCAGCAAATTATTTCTGGGCCTGTGGCTTAGGGAAATTCTCATTTAAAAACGTTCATTCCCAGTAAGTGTAATGAGGCCATGAAGTGTGGCTTGGTTGGGTGTTTTTTTGTTGTGTTTTTTTTCTTCTTTTTTTTAAAAAAGAAGAGAGTTGTGGGGGGAAAGGGGAGGGAAGCAACTGTGTGAATGCTGCGACGGCTGCTGTCTAGCAGAGGAGGACTCTGCAAAGCCTTTGCTTTCAGTCTGTGCCACAAAACCCGCTGCGGCGGCGAGACTAACTGGCCACGGGTTCAAACGCTGCAGTGAAGGGGCTAAGAGGCAGCATGGAAATCGGGCTGAACACCTCCATTTGGAGACGCCGATGAGACGGCGTCCTGGTGAAGGATTCTCTCGTCGCTCTGCAAGTGGGAAAGATGCTTCCTTCAAGTGCTTGAAGCTTTTGGTTACGTCTTCCAGCCCTGACACGGGAGAGGTTTGTGCCTGTGTCGGTCAGTGAGGGACTGTGCTGGCCTGGGAAGCCAGAACTGACGGAACAGAATGAATAAATTGTTTTATTAAATTATAAGGTGAAACAATTATTATGACCAAAAATAGAATCTATGGAAAGAGTAGATTTATCAGTAAAGATGGCATGATAATGCCATACACCTTTGCCAGACTAGTTTTTCAAATCCAATTACAATGGGACACATGATCAGTGTCTAATTAGGGAATTGTATGTACGATAATCTTGCCAGGACTGAATGCACTGTTTTATCCAGAATAATATTGAAGAGGTCCAGTCGATGTTGTAAGGCGTGAGTGACGGCAGATTCATCGGCCGAGCACGGGGCCGGGATGCAGGAGTCTGGCCTTGCTGTTTCTTCTGTGGCTTCTCTGGGAAGAGCTGGCAGGCTCGATGTTTATAACTTTCTCGTAAACGGCAGGTTTTGTAAACGGTAGGAGAGATTACACTTGTTGCGGGCGGGTTTGGCAGCAGCCCCTCGTGCGTTCGCGTTGGGTTGCAGGTGGTAATTCCTCTGGCAGCTCCCTGCCGTGACCTGCTGAGCTTTCCCCTTGCGAGTGGAACGGGGGGAGTCAAGAGGGGGCCACGGCCCCGCGCGCCTGGCTGTGGGCTCCCCACTGATAGGCAGAATAAGGAGAGAAGTAGATTATTTAAGCCTAGGAAGCCATAATTGTCTCGAGTTGTTACTAGGCTGTTGTAAACACGCAGTAAGGGCGCAGCGCCTTGAAAGTCTGGGAAAGGGATCCCTACAAAAGGCCAGGAAGCATCCGAGGCGTGCGGGCGTAGAAACCTCCCCTCTTCCTCCTTCCAGCCCCTCCGGCGCTCGTGAGGGCCGGTGTCCAGGAAGAACTGCGGTGCCGAGTGACTCCGTTCGCTTCCATTTCACTTTAAAACGCTTTGAATGTATTTTTTAAATACCTCTTCTGCAAGTTGCTGACCTTCTATACATCCCAAATCCTTCTCTTTATTGATGGTGTGTCTCCTTTCTTGCTTTGCTTTGAAGCGGTGATGCCAGGGCTGGTTGCTCTCTCCAGTCCTTAGCAAGTCATTTGGTTCATTTATAGTGACTTTCGCTTTTCAGTTCTCATACAAGCCGAGAAAAATGACATTTAGCTTGCAAACGCTGGAGGTTAAAGCTTTAAATCACAGAATAATTATAAATTGTTTTGTTAGGAACATTCCTCCTGTTAACAGATGCAATAAAACATTTTTGCTAGCCTTAACCGTAGCTTAAATTTCCTGCCACTGGCCCTGTTCTGTTCAGTTTTTAGATTCAGAATTTGCTGTCCAGTCTTTTTCTGGGGGGTTGAATTCTGAGTTAGACACAGGCGGGGGCTTCACAGCTCCTTGGGGTTTTGGGGATCCCTGCATGGAGCTGGAATGACTGATGTAGAGCTTGCCTTGCAGATTCGGGGTTTAAATACCGTGATATCGAAGGTGTGTGTACTGGAAACTAACTTGAAACTGGTTTATTTGGGTTCTGGAGGTCGTTCCTGTGCCACAGCAGCTGGTTCCCGGAGATCTGCGCACCAGATCAGCAATGTTTTTAGGTGTAAAACTGTTGACAGACTTCACGGCTCACGTTCTCAAAGTGTGTGTCGTTTCTGTAGCGTGTCAGCCTAAAGGGTAAGCTCTTATTAGAGGCTTTAATCCAGATCTTCAAGCTTGCTGTCATTATGGGCTGTCCTTCCAGCACTCAGAATCAACAAGGGTGATGTGATAACATTTCCCCATACTAGATACCAGCCGATTTAGCTGTCAGCTTGACAATGTATAGCGCAGAAGGGTAAGCGCGTGCACTTTCCAACCCTTCCCTTCTTCGCGTAGCCTCTTTGGAAAGTGAACTATCACTGGGAGCCTGCTGAAAATCCTTGTTTCGGTTTGACTTTGGTCTGCGCCTCATCAAAGACGATCCTTTTACAGGTGTTGCTGCTCGGATAGGGGACGTGGAAAGTCCTCTTCAAAGCCAGGAGGCTTTACTGAGCTTGCTTTTTGGCTGGGCTTTTCCTGTTTTGAACTTGAACTTCACATGACTGTAGCGTAAGCAGAAAAACAGAGGCGGGGCGGGGTGGGGGGGAAGTCAGTGGGGAAGATCGAGCTTAATTTTTCTGATATTTAAATGCACTTGATAAAATGTCTAGCAAGATGGCTGGCTGCTATACTCGATGGGCTCTGGTTTCGATTGCAGCGGGACATCTGGAGCGCACATCTCGCTGCACAGCTGCTTTTGCTTTGCTGCTCTGAAAATGGGTGTTTTTTGCTTTGGTTTCTGCTGTAAGGAAAAGCTGCCCCCACCCAGGCCAGAGCCGGTTTCAGTTGAATGCGATCTCATTTGTCACTTCTCCAACTCGGGCCTAATATAGAGAAATGCTCAGTGTGGCTTTCCCCCACTGGTGAAGTTGGCCAAGATAAGATCTACTGCCGATTATGGAGCTGGGTTTCTATCAGGGTTCCACTTTGAATTCAGCTTGTTGGGTGTCTTCCCAGAAACACTTAGTGAACTCTACGGATGATTAGTGCCCTATAAAAGGTTTTTATTACATGCCATCTCCTCCTTCCCTTTCTTGCAGTGCGTGCTGTATTTATGGAGTTTAAAGATAAATCATCCCAAAACATTGTTCCTCCTTCGAGGGAACCATGAGTGCAGGCACCTCACAGAATACTTCACCTTTAAACAGGAATGTAAGTATCAGCAGTGTAAGGATTTAAATACATGAACATGTTGTGACCAGGTGTGGGTCCTCATTTTTGTGCCTGCCACGGGTGGTATTGGTTAGCTCTGGAGCTGTAAAAACCTGTTGGCTTTTTCCTGTGTATGTACCTCTTCTGTTTCAGCTCCCGCTAAAAAAAAAAAAAAAAAATCCCAAAAAAAACCCCAAACCAAACCAAAAAAATGTCTCTAAGTCCTGAGTGCATGTTGATGTGGCCTTCTGGTTACAACGAATGAGTGTGGATGGAAGAAACGGGAACGCATCTTCCCTGTCTTGCTGCTGAGCCAGTTGCATGCACCCCCCCTCCCTGACTTTCAGGCCCAGCAACGTATAATTACTGCCAAATGACTTTCTGCTCCAGATTGTGCAGCTGGGATCGGTGATTACAATTGGAAGCAAATAAAGGATTTGTTCCTCAGTGTTTGCACTAGGGAGAATCATTACCTTTAAGATCATTTTAGTTGAGTTAAAGATAGTTTCGTGCAGCATTTACATATTTTTAAACCGACGAGGATGAAAGGTCGCGGAATGGCCCCTCTTCCCTGGGGATGACAGTCGTTCCTCCAAGCAGTAAAAAAGGTTTACACCAGCAACGTGCAGTGCTCTGTTAGGGAATAGTTGCTCAAGCACCCGACCTCAAGAAATAGTTACGGGCAAGGCACAAGTCCAATCTTCAGCCCTTCAGCTCTGGATGCTGCTGGGGTAAGGCTGATAGGTACCGAGATAATGGTGTCTGTCTGCTCAGAAATGAGTTGGAAAACACCAGCCAGCTCTCTGCTGGGTACTGTGGTCATCAGACGGTGGTAGATGAGCTCCTCTTGAGCTGGACTCAATTTGAACCGGAAAACCAGAGCTGACAGGTTTTTCCCCCTCTTTGGAAACCAGAAGATACTGCCTCTCCACTACCTTTATCGTAGTGCGCAGATGAAAAAGAAAACCAACCAAACCGTTAGTATCTCTGAAGTACGGCTGGAGGAAAGGTAAACTTGCCATTCCTGCACTTTTCTGCTTTAGGCAGGGAGGGGTTTTCTCAAAGATCTGACTACGTTAACGTATTGCTGCCCTGCCAGGGGGCTGGAGATGCGAGAAGACCCGCACTTGACGCGCGGTGATCGCTGCTCCCACTCTGTTCTAACGGGAAGCGTTGAGAGAGATTGCTGAACATACTTGAGGCTTGCTGTAAAAGCTGAGCTGCTTTTGGAAAGGCCGTGGTATCTGTTTAATGTATCGAAACATCCCCCTCACCAGGCATCCAGCGGAGACCGTGATCGCTTGTAGCCCTGAAAGATCCTGTGTGAAGATTCATTTAACTGCAGGCATCTTGGTCAAAGTCTGACTCAAAGCACCCGTGTCCAGCCGAAAAGGCAATTTCTATCTTAAATGATTGTGTGATATTGCTGTGCCAAATCAAACAGCTGCTGCATTTCCCAGCGTATAATCTGCCTGGCAGCTGGGGCCGGTAAGGTGCTCTGAGTCTTGAGGTGCAGTACGACTGCAGGGAAGTGATGGGGTGGCTTTATTAGTACCCCAAGTTTTCTGTTACGGTAGCCTCTTTGCTATGTTCATCTTGGCGCTGGTGTTCTACAAAATAATTTGAAAGGGAATTAATATTTTTGACCATGTCCAGATTACCGTGGAGCCTTTTTATCACCATGTCCAACAGGCGTTTTGTATGTCAGCATTTTCACTCATACGTGGGTGCAGAGTTTGACTCGACGGGCCATAGACGTAGAGTTTCCACACTACCATAGAATTTGGGTTCCTCAAACTTATCAGCACTTTGGCTGATCAAAGCTTTGCTTAATGCTTCTCATCTCAGGTGGGTTTGGATGCGTGAATGACTCCCCCTTAACCAAGAAAGGAAAAATGAAAAGCTCTGCTTTCACCCTGAGTGGTCTTTGTTGGGTAAATAAGTTCAGTTCTTCCCTCTCTTCCTCCCCGTCTCCCATCTTTGCAGGTCGAATCAAGTATTCGGAGCGAGTGTATGATGCGTGTATGGATACATTTGACTGTCTTCCTCTTGCTGCCCTCTTAAACCAGCAGTTTCTGTGTGTTCATGGAGGACTGTCTCCAGAAATCACGTGTCTAGATGACATTAGGAAAGTAAGTAATCTCCGTGGTCCTTTCCCATAGCTTACGATTAATCGTGTGGTTCATGGCTTGCTTGACTCCCTCACGGAGCTCCAGGCTGAGGCTCCCGTGCTCTGCCTGTCCACACCGCAGGCGTGTGCGCGCTGCGGCAGCTTTTGCCAGCGTTGTCCTGATTTTGTGTGCGTTTTTCAGTTAGACAGGTTTAAGGAGCCTCCAGCCTTCGGTCCAATGTGTGACCTGCTCTGGTCCGATCCATCAGAGGATTACGGCAATGAGAAAACGCTGGAGCATTTCGCTCACAACACCGTCCGAGGCTGCTCCTATTTCTACAGGTAAGTGGTGTCTTGGGGGGATCTGATGGACTGGAGCTTTGTGTCTCCCCTTACACTAAGGTGTACGAGGGGTATGTAAATCGCTATGCGGATCATTCTGCGAGACTTTACAGTGTCCCTGGCTCTGAAACGGTCTTCAGTTGGCTCTAATGCACAAAATCTTGTTTGTTTTTTTTTCTTCTCCTGTAATATTGAGCTCTCTTTGGATACGTTGCTTTATGAAATTGTGGTACCGGACGGCAGAGATGCTTCTTTTAGCTGGCGGGGTGCCTTTTGAGTGGTTTTCAGGCATTGGACAGTACCAGGAGCTCTAGGAAATAATCCTTTCTTGTCTAAAAGAGAACCATTTGTGCTGACAGACCACTTGTAGCCTGGCTGATAGGGAGGATTTGGCACCGGGGGGCTGTTTAACAGAATGCTTTGCAATTAATTTTTGAATGATGTCATACACACTGGCCTTGTTTGGGTACACTGGACAGAAACCGGATGGATGCTGCAAGTGGCTGGCTCCTGAAACCAAGACCATGGGTGCTATCCGTTCTCCTTTGCTACGTGCTAATGTGTACTTGCTTTTTGTTTTCCAGTTATCCTGCAGTTTGTGAATTTTTGCAGAACAATAGTTTGTTATCTGTAATCCGAGCTCACGAAGCCCAGGACGCTGGGTGAGTGCTGCAGCCTGGGAGCTGAGCAGGCTCCGTCCGCGTTCGTGCTGTCCTTAGCAAGACAGCGCGTTTAACACTTGACCTGTTTTTCAGGTACCGAATGTACAGGAAGAGCCAGACAACAGGCTTTCCGTCATTAATCACAATTTTCTCTGCACCAAATTACCTAGATGTGTATAACAACAAGGGTAAGGCTGCAAGGCAAGGTCTCTGCTGCTGTTGGGATGTCGGTAGTGTCCTCGCACGCTTAGGAATCCCTCTCCATCTTCCCCGCCCTTGCCCACTCTGCCCTCTCCTCTATTTGCGTTCTTACGCGTGAAACAAAAAAGAGCTTTATATGTAAAACTGACGGCAGCTGGGGAGCTGGAAGTGGCTGGGTGCTCTGACTCGAAGACTTAATGTATTACTGTGGCAATTAGCTGTCAGTTATGAAGCCTAGAATAATGCTTTCATTTCCAGCCACATGACAACTAAGCGGTATTTGATGAATGCTGCCATAAAAGAAGAGCTGCCAGTACAGGCAAGCTTTTAACTTCACTGTGCCCCTAAAACCGTATGAGTATGGTGGGGAACTTCCCTCAGCTGTGAGGTTATTTGCCACTCACTTTGGTTCTTCACCCTGTGTTCTGATTTGCACAAACTTTTAACAGCTTTGAATTGACCTTCGCCGTTAACAATGAGCTTTAGTGAAACAACATAATGGGTAAATTGAAAAATACTGCTTAAGCCCTCTCATTTTGGAGAGCTGGTGGTTTGATTCTGCATGAGTGCAGCCTCGCGTTGGTAGTGAAGCTTCATTAGCATGGGTCCAAGTCCCAGAAGTTGACAGCGCCTCCGGACATGTGTCGTCTTTTCTTTTTCTCTCCCAGCTGCGGTACTGAAATACGAAAACAACGTCATGAACATCAGGCAGTTCAACTGTTCCCCTCACCCATACTGGCTCCCGAACTTCATGGATGTCTTCACATGGTCTTTGCCTTTTGTAGGGGAAAAGGGTAAGAGAGATTTGAATTTCTGTTACGAGTTGCCGGGTGACTGGTCATAGTACCCTGAGTGTTAGAAACCTGTCCCACAGGCTATTAAATGTCTTGGGGGAGTGTTGTGACTCTTTAATACCGGTTAGCGCTGGAAAAGCAGTTCAGGTTCAAGGTGATCTGCCTGTTACTGTGTGAAGTTCTTGTGAAAATCATTGTTGATACCCATTTTAGAAAGTTTTTACCAATAAAACGATCCTTTCTTGCTATTTCTGCATTGCTGATGGAGCTGATCTTGGGTGGTGTAGCCCCACCTCAGAATTCAGAGATAACTTCTCTTGCTCTGGGTTTGCAGCAGAGAAGTAAAATCTCCTGTTGGCTTGTGGCCCACAAAAAGGAAGCATTCACTTCAATTTAAAGGCTTATTTCCTTCTGAAGGAGGCAAGGCAGCTTAAAATATGACCAATGCTTTGCCTCAACTTTTCAGCAAAAGGGTTTTTACATCTCCCGGTGAGTTTAAGTTACATCTCCCAGTGTTGTATGTTTGGAGTACGACTTCAAGGTCTGAGATGCCGAAGGTTTTTTGACTTTGAGGAACCAAAGGTTGCATTCCCTCCCCCCAGATTTGACATTCTTGGAGCCAGGTGGCCCGTTGTGCGGGTCGGGGTGGGGAGGTGGGACCTTCAGCGAGCCCAGGCTGTTCCGCATGAATGTTGGCACCCCGCTCCCCACGTCTGTTTCATCTGTGATGTGCTTGGACTGCATCCACCTCCTTGGCAGAAGGTGCAAAGTATGTCGTCTGCTCTGGGTACTGCTGCGAGGTACCAGCAGTATGCGGCTAAAAGCGTCTTTGGGCTTCCACTTCCAGCGTATGAATGACCTTGAAATCGTTTGCTTGTCCGGTTCATCCTCCAAATACCTCTGTCTGCCAAGTGTGCGCACCAGGCCTCTCTAATCTTCCTGTCTGTACTTCTTACAGTCACAGAAATGCTCGTTAACATCCTCAACATATGCTCCGATGATGAGTTGATTTCAGATGGTGATGAGACATTGGAAGGTAAAAAACGCTGTTACGACCGAGCTGGTGACGGTGGGGGGGTGAGGCGGGGAAGGTGTGCAGTGCTAGCTGAAGAGTGATCAGCACTTGATTTATAGCTGGATGCCCAGCCAGGGTCTCCAGTTCCTTTTTGGCCAACCCTTGTGCAGTTCTGGGTAGGAAACATTTTTATTTTTTTTTTTTCTCCTTTTCTGTTCAGTCACAGAGAAATTAAATTATATTCACTGCGACAGACGCTTCTTGCCAGCTACTCTGGAGAACGGTTTCCTGCTCCTTACAGAGACTGCTTCCCAAGTGGTTATTTTTTCCCCCAATTCAAAATTTTCTGCACCAAAATAGCTACCCGGTCTTCTCATCTGTTGCAGTGAACTCCTCTGTAAAGCGGCTTCTCATGTCACCCCCAAAAACCGCAGGACGCAGGTTTTGGCCCTGGTTTTAAGCTAGGCACGAAAGGGACAAAACAGTTGCTGCGCCGATCTGCGTTTTCTGTATCAGGGGATCTCTGGAGAGCGAGGTGGTGACCCACAGGAAGCTCAGGCGCAGCCATGGGGCTGTGAGCGTGCCCGGGGGGGTCCGGGGGAGCCTGTACACATCCGTGTAGGGTGGAGGACAGTCGGTCCCGCAGAGAAGCAGAACACCGTTGTGGTACAGCAAGGTGCCGCTGCTTCGGTCGACAGGTTGAGACTTTAACCCGCTTCTCCCATTGCATTTCGTTTTTGGTTTGGTTTTGGTTTTTTTTTTACTTTCTCCCTCCCATGAAAATTAAATTTGTTTCTTCTATCTCTGTCTTCATCTACTTGTTTCTTGGTGTCTCCTCTCCCTGAAGATCACTACATTTCAAGCTATCAGAAAGGTACCCAGCTAGAATTTGCTACAAGCTTAATTTTCACTGCCTGTGCCACCAGATTCCTTGGAGTGGATTTGAATAGCTGACTAGTTGGGCAGTCTCTTCATCCCCTTTCAGTTTTAACATAAGCGCCGTGTGTTTTTTAACCCTTCTGCGTTCCTCCAGGAACTTTGAGAAACGGGGTCACGTTTCTATCTGACTTCTGAATGCAGCCACTTAGTGCATGGCTGAGCCATCGGTGCATGTTAGACCTCCGGTTTGGCTTGTACTGTCCTAATGTGTAGTTGGGCCTTGTGAGGAATCTCAGCTGAGAGGAGATGTATTTGTTACCTCTTTTACTTTGATTTTTTTGTTTGTTTTCAGTTACCCTCCGTGCTTTTCTCTCATGTTCGGTCTGTATAGCGGAAGGGGAGTTCACATATCTCACTTTGTGTTTGTGTGGGGTCAAAGCAGAGTTGCAAGGCTCCGGCCAGCCGTTCACTGTGTGCGTTGGATGCCAAAGCTGATGCTTGCGTGACACTCCTCCCCGCGGCGAGCACAGCCCGGTGTTCTGCAGTGTTCATCAGCAGTCAGATTCGTCAGTGTTCTGCCTTGCAAAACTGTGTCTACATGGCTGAGTCATTTGTGTTACATCCTGTGTAGTGTGATCAAACCTGGTGAGCTTCGAACAAAAGACCTACCCAAGCCGTTTTCTTTGGTGGTTCTACTCTCTTTAGACCTTTAAGTCCGCGTGTCATGTCGTTGGTGTTGCCTTTCTCACTGCCATCCCGACCGCCATCCTCAGCACTGTTCTCTCAAGAGCGTAGCTGTGAATCTGTAAACCATGATTTCTTTTCCTGGAGTCTGGCAGGTGCTTCATATTGACATTGCCTGTGCCTGGAAAGCAGGAAACCTTAAACATGCTGGTGTTTGGTTTTTTTCTCTCCCTAAGGTGGGACAACAGTCCGTAAAGAGATCATCAGGAATAAGATTAGAGCCATTGGGAAGATGGCACGTGTCTTCTCTGTTCTTCGGTAAGGAAGCGGCTTGTGACTTGGGGACTGAGTTTCATTTGGGGTCTGGGTGACGGGGGGACGTTGGTCGGGGCACACCAGGCCAGGGGGGAAATATTATGAGACTCTCGCTCTTCAGAGCCGATGGCAAAGGCCCGAGGTGGTGGTTTCTGTAGGCCTGGCGGTCCAGCTCTCTCGGAAACCTTTGGCTCGAGCACCGGCACGTCTGCCAGCAGAGATCTGCCGATCGGGTCTGTTTAGGCCTTTCAGGACACCTTTGCTGTGCCGTAGCTCTGATGTGTTGTGGCTGAGTAAGCAGAGGTCCTGTATTCGGGAGCGGGGTGGTGCTCGGCAGACCAGACGCGCGCTGGCTGCGGTCAGCACGGGGCAGACTCCACTTTTCGTGCCGCTCGCAGTCTCGCGTGGACCTCCACGAGCATTTGCCTCGATCCCTCGGTAACCGCTTCCGTTGCCTCGTCTTTGCAGAGAGGAGAGCGAGAGCGTGCTGACCCTCAAAGGCCTGACTCCCACAGGTACACTGCCCCTGGGAGTGCTCTCCGGGGGGAGGCAGACCCTACAGACTGGTGAGTACGAACCACCCTCCTCTCTCCATCGCCGCACCCCCTCTGCGGTTTTATACCTGGCCCTCAGCTGCCCCAAAAACCATTTGGTCACTTCCTGTAGGCATATTTCAGGGTGCCAGGGGACCCGAGAGGCGGTTCAGGCCTGTGGGGAGGAAGGATTCAGAAATAGGAAAAAGCAGAAATGTAGGTGGGGATGTGGAGAGCCTTCCAAGATGTCCCCGTGTACCCTCGAGTTGGGGAATGCGAGGAATAAAAAGACAACAAACAGCACACCGCCTAAAGCATGCGTATTGTATGTTGCTGCAACAATTTTTATCATTTATTTCCCTTCTAACGCTGCATGATAAGCATCCTCTGCCTCACCTATCTGCTGCTGTTGTGTGGTAGCCTATATATGAATGTAACAGTAAACACGCCTGCTTGCTTGTTCTTCGTTAAACGAAACCCCTCTGATTTTGACCCTATGGAATTGCGAATCCCAAGCAGAGGAAGCTTAGATATAGTTGAAGGAAGGAGAATTCTTCCAGGCCTGTATGTTTTAGATTAAGACTTCTCTCAGCCCCCTGGTTTTGATCTGGGTTTTGGAGGTTTCTGCGCTTGCTGGCAAATACTTCGCTCCCTCCCTCGGCAGCCAACCGGTCTCTCTTATTCGTGTGCCGAGAGCAGGGCTGAGCTAGCGATCCGTGTGCTTTAAACGCGCGGGGCAGGGAGATTGGCTGGTGGTCAGGGAATGAGTTATCATAGTAACGTGTGTCCCCAGAGGGAATCCTGTAATCTAGCGTTTTAATCCTTTCCTGCCGCCAGCCTTTCAATGCTGGCATCTGACCAGCCTGCTTTCCCCTTCCTCTCGGCACCGGGTAATTTCCTGCGGGCTCAGGAGAGGGCTCGTTCTGGGATTGCCTTGCCTCGATTAAATAGCTCACAAGTGAGAAAAGCATAAATATTGCTGCCCGCTCCTGGGGGTGGGGAGGATGCGGTATCGCTCCTAAACTCATGGGTTTCTCTGCCTGCAGAGGAGTGTGATTTTAAATTTTTTTTTTTTTTTGCCTTCCCCCCCTGCTTTTTATAGCAGCCCTAATGGTTTCTGTCGCCCCCGTTCTGCCGTCTGCCGCGGGCATGGGACCAGCGCCTGAGTGGGAAGGCGGCTGTTACAGCTCGGCTCGAGCAGCCAGTTCGCTCGTGGTGCCGCAGCTTTGCCCCCGTCGCTGAGAGCGCAGGGAGCGGGTCGTGCTGCGACGCTCTCCTCCACCTTCCCCTCTCGGGGGCTCCCTCCGGGCGCTACCAGGCAGCTCCCCCCAGGAAGGAAGCCCAGATTTGGGCATCTGCCTGCGACAGGATGGATAAGCCGGACCTTTGCTGCTGCCTTACCCGACCCTGCCTGCCGCCTGCTCCCGTGGCTGCAGGCCTCCCCGTCTTGCTGCTCCCGGCACCCCGCGCTCCCCTCGGCAGCACCCTGCTTTTCCTGCCCTTCACGCGCTCCTTTCCCTGCCGCGCCTCCTCCTCTCACCCTTCCCCTTTCGCACGTCCCTTCGCACCGCGCCGCCTGCTCGCAGCAGCCTCCTGGTGAAGGGGAGAGGAGGGGGTGCCCCCCTTTTGGGGTGCCTCTGCACCCCGAGCGAGGAAGGACGGGGCTGCAGCTAGCAGCGGTGGGGCCCCTTCCCTCCCTGAGCCTCCTGCCAACCTTTCGCAGCACGGCTTAGCAAAAATCGCCTGAATAAAGTCACCGAATCTGGAGCAAAGATGTTCAGCCGCAACTCCGTTCTTTCTCCGTGGCCTCTCAAGGACCACGTGGCCTTTGTATTGTGTCCAAAGCAAAATCACTGGAGTTTTGAGGCTAAAAGCGAGGGGAGTCTGTTCCAGGGAAGGGCCTCCTCCCAGATGTCGAGGCAGGGACTACCAGAACTTGGACAGCTGCTGCAGCAGATTTAGGAAGGGGGATGCTGCTCAGCTTTATGGTGCCTTGTTGCTTGGTAACACTTTTAGGACGTGGAGCTGAAGCCAAACTGGATTTGAAGCATCAGCTTTTTTTTCAGCTTTTTTTTTTTTTTTTTTTTTTTTTTTTTTTTTTTTTTTTTTTTTGCTATAATTCAAGGCATCAGGAGCAAAGCAGCCTGGTATCTGCTGCTGCCTGCCCTCCCCCGGAGAGCAAACTGCCCCTCTCTTCCCCACTGCTCCCAAACGGCGGCGTGTCCCTCGGGGTCACTTCCCTCCTGTGGCTCCAGTGCCTGCAGCTTTGCTCTGGGGTGAATTCCACATAATTCACTTTCTGAAGGTGGTCAGGGTGCCCTAGAGCCAGCGAACTGGGAGCAGGGGGGGCTGTAAATGCAGGGGGTGACCCATGCAAGGGTCCCTGTCCTTGCCGTGGGGTGCCTGCGCGGCCGAGCCCTCTGGTGCGTGCAGCAAAAGCCATCTCTCTGCTTCTCTGTTTCTTTCCATTGGATTTATCTGTGCGCCGAGTCCAGCGACCGTGAGGAAAGGAGACTCCCCCGTGGCGGTGCTCAGCAGACGCCAAACCCGAGGGAGTCCCCTTTCAACCTTCCTCTACAGCTCCTGTCACCTTTTCTTCCTCTTACCAGTTGGTTTCAATTACGGTCGTCTCCACCGGGGCTGGGAGGCTGTGGGCTCTGCGTTCGCAGCGATGATGTTAGATCACTAGCGGTAGAGGCACGGGAAGGTATGGCTGGAATCCGGCGAGAGACTCAAATCATCTCTGTGTGTGCGTGCGCTAATTTTAAAGAGCTTTATCAGCCTTATGGAAGCTTTTTACTCTTGCATCACCAGAAGTGGAGGAGGATGGGCCCCTGCTGGGAAGCAAAAAATACACAGTGGGCTGGTTCAAGCCTTATTTTAGCCTTAACGAGGCTATTGCTTAGTGCAATACCTTTGTTCCGAGAGCGCCCTGTCGCCGGAGCCGTTTGTGCTCTGGGGTCTCAAGACCTTGGTGTTGGGGTCCTGCGATCTGATCTCGGATGCCTCGTGGCTGGGTTCATCCCCGGGGTAACCGGATCCGGTGAAGGCTGCCAGCACACTTGGTCAAAATCCTTTAGGAAAGAGCGGATTGCGCGTCTCCGATGTAACCCTCGCCTTCCCCACAGGTGGGCCGCGGTGGTCCCGCTGTGGAGAAGCGGTTTTCCCCCTGTAGTTCGTGTGGAAATGACAGATTGGTGAGGTCACTGGCTGGGGGGTTTCGCCTCCATAGCGCCATTCAGCTACCGATGAATGGGGCCACGCCTCTGCGCAGCGAACTCTTCGATTACCAAGAGAAGTTTGTTTGTAAACCAGCCGAGTCCTCGTAAAACGATTTGGCACAAACCCCCTTTTTCTTAAATTATCTGTAATACAAAGAAGTTAAGCATTTGGTCCGTAACATCTCCTCAAGGATGATGTACTCGGCCTCGGAGTGACGAAGCAGAGAAACGCCTGCCCTCGGTGGGGTTTCGTCGCTGCCGAGACTGCCTGTGTGCCTCCTGGTCATGCAAGAAGCCCTGGGCTTGTGACCCGAGGACTAGCCGTTTCCCTCTCCTGGTGTTGCAGTGTGTGGTTTGTGTTGGAGTTCAAGCCTTGTGGTGGTGTCTTTGTTGTGTTGGTTTGGTTTTGCCTTTTTATTTTGTTTTTATTATTGTTATTTTATTTTTAGTATCGTGTTTTTCAGCTTAGAAAGTTTCCTGAGATTTCAGTGTTTGGGGACATTGAGCACTTGTCTGGCCTTCACGTTCCTGCTATTAAACTGAATTAAAAGAGAAGCCGTTAGGCAGCAGAGTGAGGCGCTGCGGTCTGGATGCCGGGCTTTGCCGCCGTGACCTAGCGCAGCTCAGCTCCCCGGCCGCGCTGGGGTACCCCCACGAGCTGGCGATGCCGAAAAATCACCCACGGACCCACCTCGTGGCTCCCGTAGCCAGACACGTGCTTTCTGTCGCCCCGACTCTGTCCTGTACGTGTCTGGCGTGTGCTAAAGGGCTCCCGTCCGAGGGTCCGCGGCTCAGCCTAACTCTTCTTTCTCGCCCCTTCTCTCTGCAGCCATTCGTGGATTTTCGCCGCAGCACAAGATCCGCAGCTTCGAAGAAGCCAGAGGGCTGGATCGCATTAACGAACGCATGCCGCCGCGCAAAGATTCAATGCACTCAGACGGGCCGGTGAACTTGGTAACCTCAACAAACTCTGCGGACAAGAATGGCACGGGGAAGAAAGCCCAGTAACGGTCCGAGCGCCCAATCTGCACCACTAAAGGATCCAAAACTTAATGAATTTTATTTATTTATTATTGGGGTGGGGTGGGGGCAGGGGAGAAACCAACTTCACCTGGAGGCACGTTCATAATCCAGTTTGCATCCATTCTGTAAGAAAGGTGACCATTTTGTAATTTTTTTATTTATGTTCAATATATAAAAAGTCCCATCTTTTTTTTTTTTTTTAATTTAGAAACCAATCTAACTGCTAGTGCATATATGAAGTGTTGTGCTGTACAGCTGACCTCTCCTCCACGAGAGGCAAACCTCTGCGGGGGGATTAAAAGACACAAAAACAGTCCCAGGCAACTTGGGTCGTTGACTTTGGTACAATTCTGAGTTAGCCTGTGCTTGCAAAAGCGGGTCCTTTCGTGGAAAATGGGGTTGGTTTGGTTTTTCTTTTCACGACTATCTTCTTCCCAGAGTTTTGCTGTTGTTTTCTTCAACTTCTTGCCCACCTGCATCTGCTGCTTTAGCAACCGATTCTCTGGAAGGCGCGTTGCGTGGTGCGACTGGCTGGGGTCTGTCCCTCCGCAAAGGTGCCGTCCGGATTAGCTCTGAAGGGCTCCGGGCTGTTATTCCGATCATGCCTCCTTTTCCTTCGGTAATTCGCTTTTCTTCCAGCGGAGCCCCAAGCGAAGAAAGTACCAGCTTCGTCGGAAGGGGAAGGCAGGCGGGCGAAGCGCTGCCCCTTGTTGCAGCCCTTCCCGAAGCTTCGGCCGGAGTTTGTCAGCCGGGGCAGCAGAAATCCCTCTGGGAATCCCTCGGATTCAGAGCAGAGGAATTCTCTCCGGTCTCTAGTGCTCGGCAGGTCTTTGGGCAATCTGCAGGGCCCGAATTTTAAAGGCAAAAAGGGGCGATTTTTAACCTGGGGACAGAAAGGCACCTTCGCTTGCACTACACCGTGCTG